>VZTT01003641.1:0-15723 GCA_013400855.1 Buphagus erythrorhynchus
GACCTTAAAGCTCATCTCGTTCCCTGGGCTGGGACGCCTTCCACGAGAAACGTCATTTCACTCATTTAACAGTAATTTAAAAAGAAATGACTGAGCCTCAACAATGCAAAATTTAATATACCATGGTCATCTTGAGTCTGCTGATGGTCACCCTGAGCAGATAATAAACCACATTAGGACTGAGATATCTGATTACTTTTGGTACCGTGGATTTGACAAAATGGTGATAAACCACTGAGCTGAAAACAAAACACATTCTGGAAGTTTTTTATCCCTTTGCATTACATCTCAGAAAGATGCTCAAGAGCTGAGAGAGATTTGTGACACAACCCAAAGATACCAAATGCTCATGCATTTCAAGAGAATACAGGAATTACTGATGCTCTGGATGGCAAATGAGGCAGTTTTACACTGCCCCCTCCCACTGATCATTTGTCCCTTCAAAATTGTCAGGACAGTTGCACTAAAATAGCTGCTGTACCTAAGCAAAGGGTATTTTTAAGTGTAATTGCTCTACAGATGTCATTATGATTTTTTTTTGTACTAGAAAAGCTCTTACCTCATCCCATTCTAAAAGAAAATTAGTTATTTTGGAACCATTGTCATTTGAGGACTGAAAATAAAGAAACAATGAAAAAAAAGAGTTAAAATCAAGTGGTTGTAAATGTGTTTTAGAAATTTTTTTACACACTGAATATTATAAACTCCCACTCCTGTGCTACTTCTTTTAGTTCTGATAGTTCAGAATATGAATTTATAAATAGTTTTATTTCATAAATGAAGCAAATTATACTCCTAGAGGTCTTTTCCTTGTGCCTTGCACTGTGTGCTCACGACCTGCCTGTGCAATCTAAGGGGTCACACAAGCAACATCTAACACATGAAATGGGAACTTCTTCATTTTCTAAGCACAGATTGTACAAATAATTTCACCAAAGTCATTTAGCTGGAACCATTTTTCAGCACGGTCATAAAAAAAAACATCAAAAACCAAGCAAACACAGCTACCAACAAGTCTTCACAAATAGTGGTTACATTCAAAAGTCAGACTAAAAATGAGAAGCTATGAAATCATCCAAGGAAATTTAGTCTGAATGGGGCAGAATAACTAAAAGAACACTAAGTGATATCTATTTATCATCCAGGACCTCAAACAAAGATAAAAATAAATAAAAATCCATTTTTTTCCTCTCTGCCAGGTCAAAAGAGAAGAGCCCTGCTACCAAATCTGTCATACTAAAGCTGCAGGTAAGAAACTCAGCAAACATTGAAAAAAAGAGAAAGGAAATTATTGTTTCATTATCAATCTTCACCAAGCAACTTAAAAGGCAACACCTACAGCACACACTGAATTCCTGACCAAGCTAAATTTAAATAACTGCACAGGAATCCAGCAGAGTGCTCTGCTCCCCTTCACTCAGCCCCAGCTTTGGCTCTTACCTTCCACTGCAAGCTCAGGCTATTTTTGGTTCTGTTAATCAGTTTTGGGGCAGCTGGACAGTCTGGCTCACAGCTCTCTGTAGTGAAGCTCACCAGTTCTGAAATGGTCTCTTTGATGGAACTGCTGGTTGCTGAAACTCTAAACAAAGGGTAATTAATGATGTGGCTGTTGCACTGGCCCCTGGAAATTCAAGGGAAGAGCTGGCAGCTTCAGGGATTTAATCCCAAGCAGTGGCTGCAGGGTGGGGGTCACACAGGTTCACCTGCTGACCCCAAACCCCCACTTCTCACACTTCATTTACTCTGCCATTACTCTCTGTCACAGTGGAGATATTCTAGTGCTGAAATACCTGTGGGATAGGGGATGAAATCTATGGCAGGTGTTCCCAAATGGTTACAGGATACCTGACTGGAAATGAACCTTTTGCTAAAAACACCTTAAAACATAGCCAACACTTGTGCAGGAGTACGGGCACTAAAGAGGTTAAATCATAAATCCCAATTTCCACAGGAATTGTTTCATGCTTTCAGCAGTCCTGCCTTTCTGTGGAAAACACAACCCACTGTGAAGGTGGAGCTGTGCCCAGCATCTCCCACACTCTGAACTCTTCCACAGCTTCAGAGCAGGAATTTGCTCCAAGGAATCTTTAATCTCATCTGCTCCATGCCCCAGCACTGAGTGTGGCTCTTCCCAGAGTTTCCCTGGTTTGTCTCACCAGCTGCTCTCTCCCTGGCCAGCCCAACACCTCCAGTCAGGATCATTTACTCCTGATCATCCCATCCCACTTCCCATTCCAGCCCATTCCCACTTCTCTGCTTGCACTGCTGCAGGTCAGACAAGCATTTCTGGAAACCAAGCTGACAAGGCAGACTTTCAGATCCAATTTCAAGGCTAAATTATTTCATTTACCTCTGACTTCAGCCCACAACAATCTACAGAGTGTTGTTCTTTAAAAATACCAGCAGAGTATAATTTAAAGTTTGTAACTGAGAAATATGAGGAGACAGAGAAGGTGGTAGGGAAGAAAGGGAGATGGTATTTTAATGAAGTTAGAAGATAAATGGGAATTTAGATAGCAAACCCAGTGTCTACAGCATGGTGTTTTTTCAGAGTATTCCTTAACTGTCTGCATCACCCCTTTTCCACGAAGCCACAATAATCCTGGAATTCCCACATCCCCCAATGCATTATTTCCTTCTCAGCAGCATACCTGGCATGATAATCAGTGGCTGGTCTGAGATCAGGAAGTGTAATTGTTAATTCTTCCCCACTGTGAAAAGGCAAAAACAAACAGAAAGCAGAGTTACAGCTCTTCCTTAAACCTCAGGGCTCAAAGCTCATTGAAAAGCAAAACCACGTAGTGCACATTTAAGTTTCCCACTGTCCATGTATAACTCTTTAGTGACATTACTTAAAATTTATTTCATGTGAAGTAGGAAGGTCTGCAAGTCAACAAACAGCTCCTGATAGAGAGATTGCCGATTGGTTAATGGTTTAAACATTGTGCTTAAAGGAAGAAACTAAACTTACACATAGACAGATTTAAATTTTCCATTTTTACCACTGTTGGATATTGCTACTTCAAATGTAAATGCTGCTGGACTATGACTATGGCTCTCTCCATTCTGTGAACTAACTGGGAGATTCCAGGACAGAACGGCTGATCTTGCTTGTATATCAGAAACCTATTAAAAGCATAAATAATGCAAGTAAGTTTGCTTTCTGCAAGAAAAGGTTAATTAGTCAATAACATGGCGTCGCTAATTGGCCTAGGAAGCTCCTCACTGGAGGAATTCTTTCCCTTTGGAGTGGGAATCTAGAGGCATTCTTTGGATTGCAATGATTTCCTCTTTTCATTTCTAAAGGCTTTCCCTTCCAACACCAAACCAATACCACACTGGGCAGGAAGAGAAAATTCCTGCATCAACGTTTCCATCACTCATTTGGAGCAAATGTTCAGCTGGGGAGTCTTGGGCAGGACCCCAGATCAGATTTAGGCACAGACACCTCATTTTCTGACAGCTCCCTCACACAATATTCAACCACTGATCCTAAGGACAGCACAGGCTCTGTTTGTAAAACTCAAAATTTCTTGTCTGATTTTTTTTTTGCTGCTTAATTCCCACACTCCAAATTCTCTCTGCCCAAGGCAACACAGCCCTGTGGTAGCTCTGAGTACAGATGTCAGAAGCAGCAGGGAAAAAGTTCTAAAGGTCCAAAAAACCCCTCAAAAGCTGGTGCAAAGGAACACAACCCCTGTTTGCTGTGTGGATAATGCAGAGAAGAGCTCGTTACACTTGCTCAAGATCAAAGAGACATTTTAATTACCCTCACCAGATTCTATCTTCCTAAGTAAGTCTCTAAATACTGAAATATTTGCTCCAGTTTCTCAATATAACATCAAAAGAGGATCTATTTGTGTAAATTTTATCCTCAACACTCCTAAATCCTCTCTGCTGAGCAAAGGATGGTTCCAAGAGTGGACAAACTTGCAAGAGTTTAGCAGGCCCCTGGTTTAAAAGGTAAAGCCTTCACATACACTGGAAAACTGCAACAGTGGAATATTCTGGGATTACAGGCTGGCAAACTCAGAAATAGTGGATTTCCAGCATGGCTGCCCTTTCCCAGCTATAAATTCTGCCAACTAAACTGTATTTATCTCCTCTATTAAAAAAAATTAAACCATTACGAACAAAGAAAAAGGGATTGATAAAACACAAGTTATTTTATAGGAAGCACAGGCCCAGAAAATAATGGGATTTTAAGGCTAATACTTACGACTGGCTTGCCAATGCTCAAGTGAGTATCACATTTCCTGGATTCTGTGTCAGATTCTGCAATTTAAACACAAACCAGATTATCCCAAAGTCTGAGAGCAACCCAGGCTGTTACCAAAAGGCCACCACGAGATGGAGTTGGCCTCATTTGGACTTGAACAATGGTTCTTATTGTGCAAAGTTCATTTCCCCTGTTTGTTTTGGCTGTGTGAGGGGCAGGAACACCAACTATCCAAAACCAACAGTGGCACAAAAACCCTTTTAGTACATCCTGCACAAAGGGGATCTTTTCCTAATGGAGCAGAAATAGGTTTTCTTTGACAACACAAAAACAGTCCTCCAAAAATGAGAGGTGTTAAAAAAAAAGACAGTAAGATCTTATCTCTGCCTTATGTGTTTTCCTGGAATTTCTATGGCAAAACATTCCCACTTTGGAAGAAGCCTGACACTTGTCACAAAGCAAAGCAAAGACAATGACACTGCACCAAGTTTTTAGTAGCCATGAGTTATAAAAAGCTGAAATTACAACTAATTAAACAGCAGCCTCTACAACTGCTCAAATTTTCCTATTTCTTGAAGGTTTAAGTGACTCCTGGTTAACCAAAAAGTACCATAAACGGTGACACCAGGAGTTCTGGAAGTACCTCACTGGGAATATTGATCAGTCCTGGGTCAGAAATGGCAGGGAAGTAAAAAGGTTTAAGATTAAATCTTCCTGAAGACCTTATTTGATAAATATCAAACGAAAAAACTTGATATTCCAATGATTCCTAGAGAAAAAAAAAATCTAATCATAATGGATTTCAGGCTTGCTCTAATCCTGAACAGCCAAACAAATTTACAAATCCAGCTTTTTCAGAACCTGTTTTGTAATGAATTCATAGAAAATAAGAACATAACTGAGATTTCCCCTGTCCATGCCACCTACCTCCCATCTCTGCCTCTGGACTGCCCTTTGTTTTTCCTATCTGCTTCTGCTTTAGTGCTCCAACTGCCCCTTGCTGGCCCTTCCCATTCCCATTGGGAATTGTGGCATTGGAAGAATTAAGGACTTTATGTGGTGAGGAGGGAGGGCTGTTCAGTTTATTGTTGGTGTGACCACTGGCTTGTCTGTCCTTTAGTCTCTTCTTGAGGTGTTCCTGCATTTTGAGACTCCTCTCATCCCTCTGGATGAAGTTTGTCCTTCCATGGGAACGAGGTTCTGCAAAGAAGGGAGAAATGACTTCATTATTCTGAATTATTCATTTGACATCTGAATCTACAAGCTGGAAAAATCACTAAAACTGAGCTCCTGGAATTCCCCTGTGCTTTGTCAATCTGGAAGTGCAGGGATTTTGGAGTCTTTTTAAACTGAATTTTTTGGGCCTTTCTCCTGTCAGCTGCTCCAGATCCTGCTTTGCAGCTGCCTTTCTTCCCTGCTACAGACATATTCACAAAAAATTCATCAAATTTAGGACCCAAACTGAATTTTTCCAACACAGCCTGAATGCTGTTTTACCCTAGAGTGAGTCAAAATACATAACTACCAATTTAAGCTTGAGAGACAATGAATGGTCTTACTAAGTCTAATTTCTGTTTTAAGTCTTTATTATATAAAATTATCATATAAAATAAGGATTAGAGCTTGGTTTAATTCAACACAACCCGAGTCCTTCACTGATTTATTGCTTCATTCAGTTTTTAGAGTGGGTCTGCCCTTCACCCTCCAGTATGGATAATGACATTTTTGGGTTATTTTTGTTCACTTTTCAGTCATATTTGGACTAAAAAAAACCCCAAAACATTCATGTATCAAATAAAGTTCATTTTCAATAAACTTCATGCCAAGGCTGTGACAAAACTCAGTGGGCACAGTTTTAGGGAAAGGAGTTTTAGGAGTCACTACTGTGGGATTTACAGCTGCAAAAGCAGGGATGCATAGAAAAAAAATACAACATTTCTCAGGTACAAATGTGTATAATTCCTTGAAAACACAAGATTCAAACAAAAAATTCAGAGGCTACAAAACCACTGGTGAGTAACTGACCCACAGGGGGGTCTAAGTTAGTAACAGAACCCCTGGAGTGCTGGAATCCTGAAACCTGGAAGTTTTGAATTTTCTGTGCTTTCTGACAAAAGCACTGCTTTTGACTTGAGGCCTTGGAGAAGGCTTCCAGATTTGAGTGATAAAGTTAAAATCACTGCTGTGTAGTTGAATACAAGTGTGTAGTATCACATGGTGAAGGGTTTGAAATTTGGAGTTTTTAAAATGTAAGTATAGGACAAGACAGAGGTTCTTAAACTTTGTCCCTTCTTGTTCCTTCTTCGTAATTTCAAGCAATAATTCTTAAATTAGATAGAAAATCCCATCATAAATATTTAATTTTTAGGTCAAAAGTATAAATAATATAGATATTAGCTTTTAATTGAATAGTTAGCCTTGTAACTAGCTAGATCCACCTCCATCTTCTCACTTTTAACTTGCTAACTAGAAGTACTGAAGAACTCTCTGTACTATAAATAAGATTTAATAAACAACCAAGTCCAAACATGAAAAATCCCATCTTTTGAGCTTTAATTCTAATTCTAAGTAAAAACAAAAGGAAAAAAATAATAAAGTGGTAATGTTAACAGTGGAGGGTGTGGGATTGGGGGACTGCTGGGACTGGGACATCCCTGGGCTCTCACCTTGCTCCTGGAACACGTGTGGTGGTGGGTGCTGGTGCATGAACTGAGGTGGGAGCTCTCCTGTGCCGGGCACTGCTGGGAACACGGGGTGGGGAGGGGGTGGGAGCAGGGCATGGGGGTGGTGCATGTAATGGGGCAC
Organism: Buphagus erythrorhynchus; assembly: GCA_013400855.1. Classification (NCBI taxonomy): domain Eukaryota; kingdom Metazoa; phylum Chordata; class Aves; order Passeriformes; family Sturnidae; genus Buphagus; species Buphagus erythrorhynchus. The sequence continues at coordinate 7,025 of VZTT01003641.1, forward strand.
GTGGGGAGGAGGAGGAGGAGGAGGAGGATGCATGGAAGGATGGAATTCCCCCGAGTGAGGCACCACCACCACTCTCCGAACTCCATTTTCTTCCACCACCTGTCGAGAGAAACCAACTGTGAGTCCAGAGGCAATCCCATCAAATATTGTACATTTAACAAGGAATTTCCTTCCTCTGGGTCATACCCAGCACCTGACAGGCAGGGGTTTGCACACCAGACTGGATTCCAGTGGGAATCTGGGATAAAGCAGAGTTTGAGGCAGTCAGTCACACCAAAGTGCTGAACAATCACAGAATCCCAGGATGGTTTAGGTAGGAAAAAACCTTAACTTAAACTTCATCTCATCTCACCCTTGCCACAGGGGTGCCCTAACCCTACCCCTAACTCTATACCTAACCCCCAGAACAGGTTGCTCCAAGCCCCATCCAACCTGTCCTGGAACACTTCCAGGGATGGGAATCCACAACCTGTTCACTCCTCAATTATTTCACTCCACTTTGGCAGAATCCAAGAGAACCAGCCCTGGGCTCCTCCAGACACTGGGAACACAAAGTTATCACCTCATCTGACAAGAACAGTCCAGGTAACTCAAGCTCTGATTTAAAGCTGCTTTCCAACTTGTCAATCCCTGTCACAACAACCAAGGGAAAACAACCCAACCCTGCTGGTTTCAGGTGACAGCAAACAGAACAAATAAATGTGGTTTTCAGGCTGAGCAGCTCAGTGCTGCCAGGGCTTTGCCCACTGTTTGCACTGAGGGATCAGAAATGTCTGGGGAAATCTTTCCCCGAGGTCTGCAGAGCTGAAGAACAGCAGAAGCCCAAAAAGTGTGTGCAAAAAGAAAAAGAAAAAAAAACTGTGTGCAAAAAGAAACTGCCTGGAGAACCCAAGAACTCACAGTCACGGGTTTCAAACCTCCTCAGAACACTCCTGATTTTCAACATGACTACAACACGAGCTGTTTTCACATTTGGTTTTAATTATTTCCTTTTAAAACACATTAATTTAGAAATAAATCAAACTGGGAACTGGGAGTATCTCTGGTAACAACACACAGGTCTGACCTGAACAACACCCAGGAGTGGAAAATCCATGGGAGTGGAAAAGCAAAGCTGGGAGAGCCCAGAGCTCTGCTCATTTCCCAAACACATCACTGGAATCAGTGTTTGCATCACCACCACACTCTGCACACTCTGCTCCAGCAGGGATTTCAGGAGATCAGAGCTGGTAAAGAAAGGGGCACTGAAAATTCCGATACATTTTTATATTAAAATGGAAAACCTGCAGCCAGTTGGAACTGTTCACATGACCCAGCTTCACCCTGCCAACAGGACTGATGAAAAACAAACATGTGGATCCTGTTCATGGAGCTCAGACAGTCAATTCAGAGTTGCCCTTGTTACTAAAAGTATCTTTAACTGCTGGGAGCAGGATTAAAAAAATCCTGGAAACCAGATCAGGCATTGCTCACTAACAGAGGAGACAGAGCCCACAATAAAGTGAAACAGTTGGTAAGTTCAATGGAAAAAATAGCTTTTTTCACAGCTAAAATTATCAATAAATAATAAAAATATTATTAAAATTTCCCCAAAAACCACACTGCAAGAGAAAGAGAAATAAATGTACCTGAGATACGTAACCGGGAGGCACAAAAATCGGTGGCATGGAACCGTTTGGTGACATCATAGGGACATGTGCTGGACCTGGAGAGGACAAGGGGCCACTTTTTAACAACCAAGGCTTGTCCCACCTGGAAACACTTTTTTCCAAAGCTGGGAGCTCACCCTGGAGCCTGAAACATCAGGAATTGCATCCCATTCTCTGTTTGATTATTGGCTTTATCCCAATCACCATGCTCGGGCCAACAGTGTCTTTTTAATTGCACAAAAATCTGTATAAATAATTTTAGCTCTTAGTTTGTGACAGCTGAAAGTCTGTAGTAATGAAGGCAAATGCAGGTATTGGGGTAAAGCTGATGTAGGAACTTAAAAAGAAATTTTAAATAAATTATTTTTTATGTTAAGCTCAAGTCACCCCAGGACAGAAGTATTCCTGCAGGGAATCTGATGAAAGTAGAATGGACACTTTTTATATAATATCATGTAAAATGGTGACAAATACTCCAAAAATGGAAATACTGATAAATTTAACTTGACTTACAGGAGATATTTTGCCCTGACTTGGATTTTCTGTCACTTACCCAGAAGGTAAAAAGGAATTTGCAGGCACAGAGTGGAGCAGTGATTCCCTCACCTCATAGCACAGGGAGGTCCCAGTGCCCAGTAAAGTTCTTTAAATTATTGTGGATTAAATGCCACAGAAATCACGTGTCAAGATCCTGGGAAAACACTCAAGCCCATCTTTTGGGAATGAAAATCTGCAGGATGCAGGGAATCCTGGCAGCTCCCCAGTGCTGCCTCATTTGTGCTTGGACACAAACTGAAAAATCTGATTTATTCCAGTGCAGGAAACCCCTCTGATATCACAGAAAAAACCCAGTGGAATAACCCTAGAACCAAAATATTTGGATTCAGGACTTGAGCCTGCCTTTACCTTGAATGCATTGAATGTGTCCATCTTCAGTTGTAATTGTAAATGTTTCACCTGGGTTTACCTGGACAAGAATCACCTGCAGGAAACAAAACATAAATGAGGGGTTGGGGGCTTTTTAAATTTTAGAAATCCTCTGAGGGAAAACTCCTTCTTTTTAGGGACAAACAACACAGAGCTTTGGCAACCCTGGAGTACAAATGGATAGAGGATGGGTCGAATGAAAATATTTCTTCCTGCTTTGACATAAAATCCTTGTATTTTTTCTCTGGTTACTCCGAGAAATACCTTACCTGATATACATGAAATAAACTTTTAATTTCAAGTTTCACACTGCTTTTGCTGCTTTTACTGAGGCAATAATGACCTGAGATTCACATTGCATTCCAGGCTTTCCCCACACCTCTGCCCTGCAGCTCCAGGTGTGTTTTCCCTGTGGAAGGAATCCAAGCTCCAGGGAAATCCTGCAGGTCCCTTTGGGCATGGCCACGTCCTCCTGCTCACAAATCCACGTGGAGCTGGGCCAGGATCACTCCTCAGGCAGTGCTGGGATCCCAAACCATCCCCTCATCCTGCCCCAGCCTCAGGGCAATTTTGGCAGCTGCACTTTATTGTAACATCTATGATATTCCACATCATAAAAGGGGGGTTTGGCCAGGTAAGAACTGCAGGTACACAATTAAAATTCCACCCTGGTGACAGCTGGTGCTGATGTAAAAATTGGAATAAAATGTATTTGTTAAAGCAGCTGTGAAAATCAGTGTAATTTTCTTCCATTCAATTTTTAGAAAGTTTTTTTGCACTGTTCATGGAGTGACATTTGTAGCAGGTAGATGGGACCTGAAGAAATCACCTGGTCATTTAACTCCTCATAAAATGAGCTACACATGACATTAATGAATGAATTTTTCTGTGCTCTCATATTTTCAGTGCTGGAGCTTCCTGAACTCCCCAGGCACCAGTTTCATTGTTCTCATCACTACAGACTCCAAGGATAAATGATAAATGCTATTTTAACACTGGTTTTGCAGCTTCTGCATGTTCTGTATTAATCTTTTTTTTATTTTTCAAAGCCTCCCTTGTGGGGGAGAATTGATGCTCCTTGTACAGGAGAATTTTTCTTTGGGTGGATGAGTTGTTTCTGGATATAAGTGAGCCACCAAAATCCCTGAAAAGGATTTAGACACTCAGTATATTTAGACATTTAGACACTCAGTAATATTTATTATGGTTCCAGGAAAGGGAGAGATGGCAGAGAATGCCTTTAAATGTGGCATAATTTGCATTAATAATGAATTTTATGCAGATTTGTTACTTCAGAATGCAAGTAAATGTTATACTTCAAAGCTAATAAATTTCTTGGAGTAAAGGGAGAGAAGTGGTGTTAATTGTTTAAAGAAAGCTGACAATAATGGGCTGGGGATTTGCCAGAGCACAAGAAACAGGAAAAGGATTTGCTGTGGATCCAGGACTCCACAGACAGGGAGTGACCTCAGGAAAAGGCTCATCTTTGAGGGCAAAACTCAGAGGCAAAAAAGGGATTGTTTTGAGAGATTCAGAGCCTCTGAGAGTGGCACATCTTCAGAAAAGGCTTCCATGAACTGCAGTTCTCAGAATGAGCTCAGGAAAACTCAGGGAAGGATCCCAATGAGTGCTGCAATCCCAGGGCTGCAGCACTTGGGAGCCTGGAATTCCAGGAATGCACAGCCCATGTCTTAGAGCAGTGACTCACTGGAATTAATGAAGCAAATGCAATTCCAGGCACCTTCCAACAAGGAAAATTTCCAGGAAGCTGGAGCATTGCTGAGGGGTGGATCTGAGCCAAGTGAGACCCAGGGAGTGCTGAGCCCAGGGGCTGCAAACACCTCCAGGGCTCCTGAGCACCTCTGCAGGGCTGCTGCTCAGCCACAGCTCTGCTTTTACCCCTTACTCACACTCTTTTGGATCCAGAAACTCTTCCAGAAAACTTTCAGCTTTTGCTTTAAGTGAAATGGAACCAATGGATTAACTGGAATTGGCCAAACACACTTTTTTTTAATCTAGAAACAAATCACTCTGCAATAATTAATAATTAGCTCGTCCCTGTCCTCCACAGCACTGGCAGTGAAATAATTAAAAATCCTCTGCATTAATAAGGATTCTAAGTCTAAAAGATTCTATTTAAACTTCAAATCTGCTCTTCAAATGAATCTCCAGAATATAACTCTATTATTTTCCCTTTTTTTTAAATCCCACCTGATTGCAAAGTCTCCTCTAGACCCTAAAAATGTCAGTGACTGTCAGCTCCAGGTCCCACACACACAGCTCTGGGGACAGGGGCCAACTAAATCTATTTGATCCCTTTTTCTCATGAAACCAGAACCACTTGAACCACCTGCCAGCTGGGCAGGGCTGAAATTTCACCTTCTACTACCAGAACTTCGGAAATATCCTGGAGACTTTGCTCATTTCCAGACACACTCATTGTGCTTCCACCTCCAGCCTCTGAGGCAGAAAGGGAAAAGGATTTTTTCTTTAATGAAGCCCATTTTTCCAAGTCTACAACTGAAACAACACAGGTTTCTCCTTCTTATCTGCAACAATGACAAATTAAAGGAGATCTCATCTAAACTTTCAGCATTTATGGCTACCAGACCTCAAAGGATGGGAAGAGCTCCCAGTATTGTCAGCTCTTTCTGCCAAACATTAAATTCACATTTACTGACAATTTACACATAACTGTGTAAATTGTTACAAAACTGTTCTGCTGCTTGTGTTTTAAAACTGTTCTTTTACCTGTGTCTCTAATCCTACCAGGGACTTCTGAAGGGTTGTGTCCAACAAAGCTCTAAAGTTTCAACTAAATACACTCAGGTTTCACCACTGCACTGTAATTATTAATGAAGACACTTAAAACCAGGAAGCCAAGGTCTTTCCTTTCATTTTCCTGGAATAGATTTCCTCTGCAATCCCTTGCCAATCTTTATTCATTACTTCACAGGAGTTTCAAAACCTTTATTAACCCCCTAATTTTTCCTTTGATGTTTGGAGTTTGCAGCTCCATTTTAAAGCCTTTTTTTTGCACACACTGGCTGGGAGCTGAATGATTTTTTTTCCTCTCTCTATTTCTGTTTAACTCCTGACATCAGTGCTCACAAGCACATCCCTCCCCAGCTGTGCAGATCAGTGGCAGAGCTGCCTGGTTTTTGTGGAGCCACCACCCCAGTTGCTCCCAGTGCTCCCAGTTCAGGGCTCACTTGCCTGCTGGATGCTGTCCCCGTTGACCATGTGAGGTAGAAGTGGCACTTCATTCAGCAGAGGTGTGGCTTCCAGGGGGGGCGGCTGCTCAGCCATCATTTCTTGGGATCATTCATGGACACCTGCTCACCTCAACCACCTGCTCCCAAAAAAACAAAAAAAAACAGGGATGAGGTCAGATCCTGCTCTCCCTTCCTTAAATCATTCTCTGTTTGTTTGACAAACTCAGCTCTGCCAACTCAGAACATTCCCAGTGCACCCAAACAGTTCAGTATTATCCTGATTTTCACTTTTAACTCCTTTCATGTCAGCAATAAATGTCTTTTTCCCAAAATTCTCCCCTTAAATTATCAGGAATATTCAGCCACAAGTGCTGGAATTGGTACACAGTGAAGCAATTACACAGTAGAGGAATTTACATTTATACAGCAATTTATTCCTAAATTTGCACTTCAAATTCCTAAACTGCCTTCACTCCAGACCCCAAGCTTTAGGCTAAATAATGCACACACCACATTTACATTTTAATGATGATCAAAAAAACCTCCAACCATGCAATTTCTCCAATCCAAAATCTGCCAGAGTGAAAACAAAGCTTAAGACAACACAAAATGCTTTGTCCCAACATTTTTGACTGAGAACCATGGGGAAATGTGAATGGAAAAATGCTGCAGAGCTTCCAGGGAATAATCTGTAATTAGAGCAAGTCAAAATACACATGATACAAATTAATTATAGTAATTAGAGCGAGTCAAGCTGCAAGCTCCAATGGTAGGGAATTTTCAGTGTATACTTAATCCAGCATCCATAAAAAGCACAAGATAACAGGATACAGGAAATGCTGACACTTCCTTCTCCCTTCCCATTACCTCCCATAAACCAGAAGGCAGAACGTGGTTAGGAGAGTCCAATTCCTTAAAAATAAAAAGCAAACCACAAAACACCCCTCTAAATCTGTGCATGAACCAAGTCAGGCTGCCTCAAAGTGTCAAATCCTCCTTCAGTTCTCCACAAGCAGCACAGAAAGGGCAATGTTTGGGGAAGAAAAAAGATGAAAACTGATTAATTCTGCACCTTTGGGACTGTGTTTCCAGCAGATTAGCAACAGTAGGAGAAATATAATATAATTAATATAATTTCTTCTGGGTTTCACTGATTTTGTACAGAAAAATCTGTAAGAAAGCTGAGATTACAAAGGTTTTTCCTGTGTTATCAAGGCAAGGCAAAGGAGTTGGTGGAATCCACTGATAAAATCCCCATTCCTCCTTTGCAAAAGCATCTCAAAATCAGAGATATAATCACACAGCCACAAAATGCAGCACAACAAACTCCACAAGACTTCCCAAAACCCAGCTCCTTTCACAAGGAAATTCTTTTCCAGGGCTGCTCCAGTAACACTTTTAAGAAGCCAAACATCACTGCAAGGTGCAAGGGCTGGACAGGACCTCAAAGATCAAATTTGCATCAGGTTTGGCCTAAATACACTTAATAAATACACTGAACTGCCTTAGCATGGTATTTATTTCCTGAATAAAATAATCTCCTTTTTGTCAGGTTTGGAACTGCCTCTGCCAAAGATGCAAATTTTAACTATTCCACTTAAAAACCCCTGCTTGGAACAGTAAAATTCAGGCAAAGGTTTCTTCCTCTACACCTCTCCCCTTTTCTGAGGTTTGATCTAAGCCTTTAAGAGCCATAACAGGAATTCATTGTACACAGGCAAAATGAAAATTCTTTCTTTTATACATGCATATGAATTTCTTGAGTCTTAAAGAAAACAGAAATTAGTACTTAAAATAAAGGGGAAACCCCTTTACCAAAAGACAACTCCATCTGCATTGAAATTCAACTACCCCAAACAAGCAGCTGCAGAAAAATGTGTTCTGAAACAGGGCCCAAAGGCACCTGCAACTTTAAATAAACGTTCAAAGTTTCTATGCTCATCCCCTGCAACTTTAAATAAAGGTTCAGAGTTTCTATGCTCATCCCCTGCAACTTTAAATAAAGGTTCAGTGTTTCTGTGCTCATCCTCTGCAACTTTAAATAAAGGTTCAGAGTTTCTCTGCTCATCCCCTGCCCTGGTTTAATTTAATTCTCTCCTTATGACATTGTAAAGCAGAGCTCCAACATCTCTGTGGTTTTTAGAACCCTTCATCTCCTGCTTAATTACACAGAGGATTTAATTTACATGGACACCTCCACACACTTTCTACTTGCTTAGTGCTGCAACGTCATTTTTCCTAGGAAGAATTTAATATTTGGAGTATCAGGAAATAATTGTTTTTAAACTGTTAATGATAAACTCCAAAAATAGCCTATTTTGTAGCAATGGCCATATGGTCAGAGAAAACAGAAGTATTGACAGGAACAAAACAATCTAAAGAAGTTTTGGGGCAGTTTCACCTGACTCAGAACGTTGATATTTCCTTGTGCAGCTGGGCTGGGGTGGCTGCAAGTGGCAGAACACTGAGGACAAAAAGGGATGTCCTGACAATTTGGAAAAAAACAAATTATTCTGGGTTTTGAGTACTGCTCCATTCCTTGAAAAAGAGCAGAAAAAACATCCATCCCTCCAAGGGAACACAGTCAATGAATGTGGGACTCAACCCCTCCTCACTTCAACAGGTAAAACTTTACCAGGGAAATATATCCATGGATTCACCTCCCCAAAGTCTCCATTTCACTCGAGGAAGTAGGTGGTATTTGGGTAAATAAAAAGAGAATTCCTGAAAAGTTATTACATACTCAGCACAATTTCCTGCAAAACAAAACAAAGACAGAGCTCTATCTTGAAAAGCCATTTCCCAACACCCTCCCACAGCTGGGCTGGAGCAGGGAACCCAGCCCTGCTCTGCCCTCCCTGCAGGGCAAGGCTGCTCCCCAGGAAAAGGTGGAGGACAATCAGCACAG
>VZTT01003644.1:10296-27708 GCA_013400855.1 Buphagus erythrorhynchus
TCTTTAGCGAATGAGTTTGTTCTAGGCTCATTTACACTGAAAAATTCACTTTGGCATTGAAAGATAAATGATTGCCATATGATAACCATATAGTACATTTAAAATATAATTTCTATTTTTTATATTCCTCTTACTTAATTTTTTAATGATACCTGAAATTATGGGAGATTTATGAAATAAATGATATGAAAAATTAAATAGTGTACAATTTCTCTAACTTCTAGAGATACTAGGTTTTTAGGATAACCATGATACTTCTTTATTATCACTTCTCCTCCAGTTCTCTTTTAATGTCTCCATATCACATACCTGTCCATATAGTCTGGTAACAGGAAAAGAATACCAGCAGAAAAACATCATAATGTCCTAGCAGGATGCCTCTCTACTTTTATTTGTATAGCACCCAGAAAACCTAACCAGAATTTGGTAAAGAATATCTTTAAATTTTGGATTGATTTATCAGAATTCAAGAATCTGATTTCAAGTCAATAGAAAACAAATAAATAAAAAAAACAGAAAAAAAATAGGGGAAAAACAATTCAGTGGTAAAATACCCAAGGCTTTATCATATAATCCAAGTGTGAGTAACAGACATAGCTGGCTCATATTTCTGGTCCTTTGATATCAAGTGAGAAGGTTGACTCACTTTGCTCGGAATTGCCTCATGGGGAAATCTGTACCTCTGCCACTGGCTTTAACAAAATCCTGTATGACTAGCTGGATGAGGTAAATGATATGAAAGTTAGCCCCTCAGAGGATGCTACTTTCTTTTATGTGTTTTCTGTAAACTCCAAGAGAGGGACTTTGTGTATACTTGAGTGATAGCTAGTGTGACGGGAGAGGATTCACCAGAGGACCTCTCATCTGCAATCATGCTAAATTAGTGTTAAAATAAGAATTTCACATTTGAAGCAAGTTGTTCAAACTAGCAAGAATTATGAATAATATTTATTTAAGGAGGTATGGTGGGCCCAAGTAGAGTTCTGCTTAAGTTCTTAAGAGAAGCACCCAGAAAAATCCAAAGGATAATGACCAAGTCACTGAAAACTTGAAATGAAAATGAGTAACAGCAGCTAGAATAACCAGAACTGCTCTCCTCTCTTCAAAACCTGATCAGGTCAATAAATTTAATGTCCACCATCAAATATTGAGATGCTGGAAGAGTGCGAGAAAGCAAAGAAACTGACAAAATCTCATCAACATATCTGAGCTATGATCTTGCCCTTAAATTGGATTCCAACACACCATGCTGTTCAAATGACCCCTTCTTAAAAAGACTGCCAAAAACTACAGTAAGTGGAGACCTGTGCTGGCCTCTGATTTCTCTGGGTAATATATATCCTGGAGAAAGGAAATAACTCACAGTATAATCAAGTTAGATCTATAATTTCTGGGGTATTTTGTACTGTCCTTTCAGATAATGTAAGGTCAATAGATAAATCTAAAAGAATAAAATGTCAGGACAAGCATCAACCTTGTCTTCTGTATAAAGGGATCTTGACATAATCCAAAACAAAGGTTTATAAGATCATGTCCTTGTAAATAATGTTCCTGAATGTTAAGATTAAAATGTTCAATGAGAGTTTAACATGGATGACAATCCTCTCAGATATGAACAAACTGATAAGAATTTCTTATTCCCTCACCATTCCATGGATACAGGAAACACTGGCCAGGTACAATGTCAGTGTCCAAAACTTAGACCAAAGTTCATTTTTTCCAACATTTTCCCTTATTACTTTGCTTATTGACAAATAAGGTTTCTATTTGGATTCATAGCACTGTTTGTATCTTGGGTGAACTACTGGACAATGATGCTGAGGTAGGTCTCTCTTCCACTTCCTCAGTAACTCTGTTACTGAGCTTCTCCTAAATCTGGCAAGTTGTTGTATTTTTGTAATGCAGTCATTATTCTCTGTGTTTTTCAGAAAAATGTGTTGTGATCAGAAATATCTGTAAAAGAAACAGGCAATTAGGAAGGTAACAGTAATTCCTACCATAAAGCAAAATGACCAATGAAACCTTTCGGAAGGATGGCCACAAATCTTCACAATGCAAGGCTACCACTGGAGACTGGATTGCTTCACTGAAAAATGTCCTATACTCTAGAATTCTTTTCCACCTCATTCCAAACATTTTTAGCAACAAACTATATTGGCTGATTTTTCTTCGTATATAATTTCTGTTGGATGGGCATTAGCTGAGAAACCTGGACCTTTGTATATTTCACAGAAATTGAGATGTGAATTCTGGTGTTCTCAAAGCCATAACTTGCAAATGCAGGAGGAAAATTACATGCCTGTCTATCAGCACGGGTGTAAATACATACACATGTATGGATATCTGTGGTGAAACTGAAAACAGACCCCAAAGTTTTATCATCACTTTAAACAGATGCAGAGAGTGCTCGTCACTTTCAAGACCTAATTCCTATGCTTTTGTTTCAGTTCAAAATTAGGAACAAGCCCCATTTTTGTGCAAAGGTCTTCAGATTTGGTTTCTAGGCCTTAAGGCAGATACGGAAATCTATGGTAAGACCATTCCAGTTCACTGGTGCTCACAGGCTGTATGCATAAGCTTGTAAAACATGGATTCTGCATGTCATCTAAATGATATCATGTATGACTCTGTGCCACATGTGCTTATAACTGAGTTTATTTCTACATGGTAAGGTGTAATTTTTAGTCCTTAGCACCTGTGCAGAATCTGTTGCCCTGTAATTCACTGACAGAATACATATGATCATACACAAGCAACTGGGATGTTTCCTTTCTGAATGTAACAGGCCTTGTATAAAGACTAAGCTGCTTTGCAGGCTTGCATAGAGAGCACAAGCTTTTAAAAGTCCATGTGAAAGTTTGTTGAGACCTCTGATAAAAATCAGAGCCTTTGAAGTTCATCAATTGGTACTTAGAATAATAGGAATAAGGACTATTCTCTCCTTTTAATTAACATTGGCTGGTGGATGAAGCACTAAGAGATAAACTGTTTGTTAAAGCTTAAGAGTACACCACAGAAGTCTGAGTCAGTATTGTTAGTTGAATGCATCAATGAATAACAATGAAAGCCATATAATGAAAAGTTTTTTCTCTCATTTAATTCTAATATGCCATAATGGAAGCTTGTGTGGTATGAGAAGCCTTTTCATATATAATTATATTGTTGAAAGCCCCCCAAAAATGAAAATTTTAAATTCTGAAGGCCGCAGAAGGACAGATAAATGAATGGCAAATTCCACTGAGCATTTTATCAGCTTCCTGCCATTCTCTGAACAGTGCCAGATAAAACCCCCAGTGCTTAAAGGTCTTGTGAAAGGCTGTGCATAAGCTTGTAAAATGTGTATTAATTGTAGAAAGTACATCATAGTCTCCTCAAACTTCAGTTAGTTTTCTCAAAATACACAAAAGTCTCTAGCACTTTCCTATCTGGCCAAGATGGCTGCTTTTAAGAGTGAAATTACTGAATTGTCTTTATGAAATTGGCCTAAGACTCTAACTATTTGCAAATAGAGTTTTTGCTTATCTCCTGAGGTTTTTCGTATAGTTTCTATTATAGACAGAGCAGGTTGTGAGATAAGCCCTTCACTTTGTTCAACAGATACTGCTAGAAGACACTGATCTGAGCAGCTTAGACCTCATCACAGACACTTGGGCTCAATCTGATCATGATGGCTATTTATGTCAACAATTTTCCAGTTTCACAATATGAAGTTAGGGAAGCATCCTATTCTGTCTGTCCTACAAAAGTTGAAAATTCTGTATATTTCAGAATTTAGAAGTGTGTTATTAGGTAATGAGGAGGAGAAGCAACGTGAAATATTTTTTGGGTAGCACCTTGGAAAAAATATTCTATATCTGAACACTAGCAGACACACACACACACACACTCACAGAGGGAAAAAGAAAAGGAAGTAGAAGCTTGTTAATTTTATGAGCTGAAATTTTTCAAAGATTAAGTACAGCCCATCCTCTCCTACAGTTAACTGTGATATGGCCAACAGCTGTTGGGAAGAAGTGAGAAAGACCTTCCCTGAAACTTTCTTGGAAACACTGAAATGCTTCAATGACAGGCATGCTCAGGGATTGGTTGTTGCTCTTGCGTGCTCCTACTGCTGCCCTCAGGGGCAGAAGAGGGAAAGGACAAAGAAATGCAGCTGGAATGCAGACTTCAGGAGAGAGAATGAAAACAAATAGGGCATGGGTTTAGGGGAATATGAGTAAAGATATGGAAGAAGTGATATCAGAAGGTACCAGAAGATCACACAGAAATGGGAGACTTGAGTTGAATGGAGGTGGAAATAGAAACAGATTGTGTATAATCAGTGGAAAAATTATTCTTGTGGAGCCCAGGGCTGAGAGGATCCAGTTGAAGTCTGTCTGTCCATGAGGCAAGCCTATTCCTTTTTTTTTCAAGTCTTTCTGAACATTTTACAGCAGTTTCCTGAATTGATATAATTACTGGTTAACTTGGTTGCTTTAGTTTGTTGGGTTTTTAATAAAGTTTTTGTTGCTATGGACAAAATTCCTTTGCATCTCTCTAGCATTTAACAGGCCCATTGGTTCAGCTGTTGGATCACCTAGAGGCTTCTGAATAGTTATGAAGTCAAAATAAAATTATTTTGAGGAATTCATTCAGTGCCAGTAGCTCAGTGTGCAGCTGCAGAGGGAGCTGCAGGTTGAGCCCTGGGTGATGGGAGCCCCAAGTAAGAGGCCAAAACTGGTGCTGACCCTTTGCACAGGAAAGGGGATGGGGACCTGTGGCCCTGCCAGGTGACTGGACACTCAGGGACACGGCAGGAGCCAGTGACACAGAGGAAAAGCCCCACACTATCACACACAGACGGTGAGGCAATAAAAGTCCAGGGGTTCCTTGGTTTGGGGTCCCTGCTCAGGGAAACCAGTTCAAGCTGTTATTCTGTTGTTACACCACAACTAAGATCTTTTAAGGATCCAGATGCATGAGCTCTGCTATGGGAAACTGAGGGTTGAGCGGGTAAGGAAAGCTTGTCTGACTGTGTGGGTGTGCAGGGAGTCAAGCCAGGCACCCATCAGCTCCCTAGAGCTGCTTCCTGCAAAGGGGCCTCGGTCCCAGCTCAGGTGGTCCAGGTGTGTGACTGCCAGAGCAGCTCCTGGATGCACAGACAGAAAAGTTTCCTTAACATTTACATAGTTACTGTAATTGGAATGCATGCTGCATTGCTATTCCAAGTACTTATGAGAATATCAACAAAATACATTTTTCTGTTGGGAATTCTTATGTGTGAAGAAACTTTGTTTAATCTTGGTACTCTTTTTAAAATAGTTTTACCAGACTCATGAACTACTGTGCACATCTATTCTCTGTTTTTTCAAAGGAGAACTGAGAAGAAAGCACTTCCCCATTTTTGCAGTAGTACTGTGAATGTGAACAAAAGCAGCTTCTCTCCATTGCAGTCAATCAGAAGTTTATGTTGCAAATGCGTTTCAATTTTATCTCTGCTTACATTCTGTAGCAGTTCCTTTTTTACGTTGACACATGAAAGGCATGTTGCCTTTGTCCTAACATTAAGGTACAAGTTAGGCTTGTCCTTTGCATCAACCAGGCCCAGGCTGATGCTGTTTGAGACAGGCAATGCAACTTCTGTTGATCATCATCACAGAGCAGTGCTGTCTTTACCTTTGCAGCACTCATGGCTGCTCTGTGCAGGGTTGTCCTCTCTCTTGCTCCACTTCAGGGATTATGAAGTGGATGGTATAAACCCACAGCATGCAAGATCCACTGCTTCCCACCACTGGAGCAAGGGGTTTTATCATATCCTGTAGGGAGGTCACTGAATGGCTAGTCACAGCTGCAATGCAATTCCTCTAGGAAGTCTTAATAATGGTCTCACTGTGCTGTTTTTTTTTTTTTAAAGAAGGTCATTAAGAATTTTCTGAAGTGCTACATTTTAAATGAAAATAAGTTTTCTTAAATCTTCACTATTTTTATTTTAATTTATTTTGCTAACAGCTTCACCCAAGAATATAACACTGAGTGAGGTCTTAAGCTGGCTAATTGAATTTTTTTCTTTAGCCTGTGGTCAAGCATATCGTGGGTCACAAACAGGGCAGTGAATCACAGTCTGGAAAGTCAGCTGCTGGCTCCAGCTGATTGTGTTGGGTGGGCTTTTTGCCTGCCTGTTGGCTGTTTGATGGATCAGAACCTGGGGTTAGGAGCTTTGGATCTCAGCAGGAGGATCAGCTCTGCCTCTGTGCTTGGCTTTTAGCAGTTTTTTAGCAGAATTTAATTTGATTGTAGGTTAATAGTCACACTTTTAAAACCGGTTATTAGGGCATGGATGGCTCTACTAATGTGTTTTGTAAACTCCATTTACACCTTCACAAATCTTAGTGGGAGTTCAGCATTCACTGTGAACAATAAAATGTTTGGCTAGTTTGCTCACAAATTTTTGTTCTTTGCCAGAGGCACTTAAAAAACAATGCTCCAGAAAAATGCCTAGAAAATGTGTGTGTGGGTTTTAAACTTTTTTTGTTTCTCTTGTTTATTGCTGCTTTCCAGTGCCTCACCCACTTCTCCCTAGAGATTGGAGAATAAAAAGGAAGGTTCACATAGTAATTTTCCTATCCTAAATTGACATCCAAAATTCTCTTTATTGGTAATCAGCAGCTGAAGCAGGTAGTGAAGCTGTTGGCTAATTTTTGTTATAGATGAGTGTAAATTGTAGAGAGCTGTCCGCTGTGTCAGTCACTTTTGGTGTTTGTGGCTCGTTTAGAGGAAATTTCTGGTGTCACAGTGATACTGTGCAGTTTCAATCAGGTTTTGATTTGTTCCAGGACCACTTGATTTGTGTCAAGGTTTTCCTTGCATAAATATCTGCTGAGATTTTAGAGGACACAAAGAAGCTCTAATTTCTCAGGAGATGTTTTAAGATATTTTGTTTAGCAGATCAGAAGGAAATTTATGAGCATTCAGAATAATATGGAAAAGTGGGAAGATCGGGAATCCTCCAGTCATTTCAGATACCCATCCTTTTGTGGTGACAGGTAAGGGCCAGGTGGAAAATATCTCTTATGCATGAGAATATGAATCTTTCTGCTTTGCCCCACACTGAGGATGGTAAGGATTGACTGGAAATAATGCCTGAGTGGTGTAGCTGTAGGGACCCTCTTGCTGTAAGCTGGACAGAGAGGTGGCTTCAAGCTTTATGGTGTCTTGCTCTTGTATCTAGCTATGAGGAATCTGGATTTTTTAAAAGCTCCTTTGTTTTCCTGAATATTATTTTTAACTATGTTCAAAGGACTAAGTTGGAATAATTTTTTTCTGTTAAAGCAACAGTGCAGGCTGTGGATGAGCTGTAGAAGAATCTGCTTGGAAGAATTTGATCTGCCCTTATTCTCCTGGGTTCTCCTGCTTGTAACAGTTGAGTAAATTCTATAAGAACTGTACCATTAGGAACTAGAAGTAGAGTCAAGGAAGCCAGGGAGATTGTTTATTTGTACCTCAGCTGTATCAATTAGCTTTCGAAAGTCATGAGATATTTCCCTCTCATCTTTGAACTGCCACCAGGGGCTACATGAACAGCAGATGCTTCCCAACAAACTGGGTAACTTTTTGAGCTCAGACACACAGCTATGTGGCGTAAAGAGGAACAAGACTGGAGATGCTACTTCTCTGTCTGTTTGTGTCATGTTAGGAACTGCATCTACCTCAGACATCTACCTTGGATTAATCATTCAAGCTACTGTGAGAGGTTACAAATGCCCTTGGCTGCTAAAGTTGGGTCACCCAAAGAATGCTGCAAAGAGCCGGAAATAATCCCTGTAGTTACTCCATATGATTTAATTTCCATTGCTTTTAAATACCAATGAACATTAACTTGCAGCAAATAATGTCAAGACCAGAGAAATGAAATCATATGCATTTCAGAGGCTGGGTAGGAACACAACTTCACATGAATATTTGAGTGTGTGCCTACATGCTCTTTTTAGTCCTTTGGTTGCCCTAAAAGCATGGCATGGTTTGCTTTTAGACAGATTTATTTTACTGGTCTTTATAGTGCATATTTCCTTGGAATTAAAGTGGAATATTGAAATAAAACCTAAAATTCTCTTCACACAGATTTTTTCAGGAGAAAAAATCCCTGGATAAAAGTATACTATAAAATCTGCTTGCAGTTGATGTTTCACTGTATTAACAACAGTGAAAGACTTTTATGGAACTTCACACATAAAGTCGCAAATAAATCCTCACTATGTTTAATGACGACTAAACCATTGTAAGATCCAAAATCAAATTTTTGTTGAGTATTCTACCACTCCTGTTTGGGTTCTGCTACATCTTAAACTATATGCTGATTTCTGCTACAGTTCCTATTTTCATGTAAAGAGGAATTAATTATAACTATAAAAATATTCCTGCTTTGGTCTCCAGTTGAAAGAAAAAGTGTTCTGTAAAAGAATAAAAATAAACACATTTCTTTAATTAAAAGTATTCTTTTCCCACTCTTGAGCTGAAATGACAGAAAGTCAAGAGCTAAAATTTGTCACGGAAAACAGCAATCTGTATTAATTTCTTAAGCAGATTGTCACAAAGACTTGAGGTTTGCCTGCAGCAAAAAAAAAAATCAATTGAATTAAACAAAAATTATTAGACACATAAATTCAGCAATGATTTTTTTTTTTTAGAGCAGGAATGTTAATGAAACCTTTCAACTATTTTTTGTTACTAAGCTTTTAAACTCACCCGCCTCACAGGGCAGCTGCGCTAGTGCAAGTCCAAAGTCTAATGCAAGTACTGCACTTGGAGTTGCAGAGAGACCATTCAATTGCTGTCTGAGGGCATTTGCATCAACTGGGACTCATTAACAAAGACAATTCTGCTTTAAGATGTTCTTAATTTGGTCTTATATAAAAGTCATCTGAAACATTTAAGCTTTCATCACACAGATGGAGCGATTTCTAAATTTGTAGCTTGTTTGTAATTTAGTTAAACTGTACAGTTATTTGTGTTCACATTAATAAGTCCCAGCTCAGATCTTCGTCATTAATTAACGACGGAGTCGCTAAATCTGACACGGATTGTACTGAGTGTCACACAGCACTGTCTGTCTGGGCACAAGTAGCCCGTGAGTTCCAGCAGCGGAGAAGGCAAACCCAGCTCTTGTCAGTGGCAGTGACATTGCAAAGGAAAATACGTGGGCTGTGTGTGGGGGCAGAACTCTTTCTTATCCACTGTCTCTCCCTGTGACTGCTTTTGCTTATCAGCAGCTGCCACTCATTTTTCCCATAACCTGTTGAGATTTTTCTTTAAGTCTTCACTTTTGAGTTGTGTTTTCATCTTATGGGATTGCTCCATACAAAGCCTCTGAGACAGGCTGTCCTATCCATCTATGTGTACACATTGCTAGCGCAGATCCCCTTCAAATCTTTGTTCCTGGAATCTCTTCCTCTGACACCTGGTGTCTTGCCTTGCTCACATCCACTCACAGTGTTGCTGCAAAGATAATTTCTCTACTCTACTAATTTGAAATCAACTTTCAGTCTCTTTCAGCTCCTCAGGTGCCATTCCTTCTCTCTCAAACATGAGTCACTTGTCTTTATTTTATAGACCTTTCTCATGTCTCTCACATTTTTTGTTTACTACTGAAAGATTTGTTTAAATCTTTGATTGATGGTGATACCCTGATGAATTGGAGATGACCGCAGACATTATTTGGTGTTTTGAATCATGTTTTGGCTTCCAAATTTAGATTGCAAGATGCTATTGCAAAATGAATAAATTTTGAGGTGTTCAGTCACTCCCCCCACTGTATTCAGCAATTAGCTCCAGGTCCCTGATTCCATTTCAAACCAAAAGTAGCAGACTTACATTGAGAAAATGCTAAGCGCTGGGATTTTAGAGACTTAAACTCTATTGTGAATATATTCAAAATGAAAATGCATTTTGAGATTTTACAGGCTGTGGAAACAGAACAATGTCCATTGTAAATAAATTCATGCTGTTCTTTATTCCATTGAAAAAAATGCAAATTCAAAGAATGAAATGGCAGGAGGGAGAGGCTTGGATTCAGGTAGCCTAATTTCTGGCTGAGTTGTGAAATGCTCCCAGACCTTCCCTTAACCCCAGCTGGTTATTCCCAGGAGCTGGTACAAACATCCCTAAAGCATTCTTTGGGCCCAGTGTACAACTGTGACCATGTGCAGCCTTGGTTCCCCCTCTCTACTTCATCTCTCAGGAGAGTGACAAATTCTGTCTAAGCATACACCACTGCACTAGCTAGTGCATTTACTTTCCAAACCAGCAGGAATTCACTTACTAATGCACTCGTCAAAACATGATTTATCCTGCAGAGCCGTCTACTTTAATTACTATTTGAGCTTTCTAGAACCACAGGTCTGGGTAATTATTTTCACTGCCTCCCCTTGGTTGCTTATGTTGTATAGATCTGCTGTTTAATGAGTCAGTCAGAGGCCAGAAGGAAAACTGAATTCCTGAAGTACAGGGTGTCTAGACAAAAATGCACAAGCAAATATTTCCACTGTAAGCTAAGAGATAGTGTTTGCTTGTGATAAACTGGTTCTGAATAATTTATTTCTAAGCTTGATGTGAGGTAGACAGATCTTATCATAGGGATAAGAAAGGGGGAAAAAGGAATGCAGTGATGAGGGCAGCGATTCCATTCATTCATTTAATTATTGCTATTTAGAATGTTGAGAGCATAGCCCCACTATGTCAGATACTGCTAGTGTATAATAACAGACAGACAGTTGCTGCAGTATAGCTTCTACACAGGTCAGCAATGGTGAAGTTAAAATTTATACTTTGGCAAAAGTCATATGTGTACGCACTATCCTCACATAATTGTACTTGGCATAGGTTTTTTTTATTGGCTGCAGTTTTTATTAAATGTTTACATTACAAGAAGCTGATTTCCACTTTTCATTACAAATACAGTCAACGCAGTTATCCATACAGTATTTATTTTATTGGTGGATTTACAGTATCACACAAGGGGCAATGTGCTGACTAGCTGTGTGCAGAGCCAGCTGTAGCTGAGGGATGTTAGACTTGGGTGTGATGCTGCACAAGGGTGGCTGGCTGAGGTGGCTGTGCCAGGGCCGCAGGTACAGGTGACCAGCGGGTTCCTGATGTGACAGTGGTGTCCCTGCTGCGCTGGGCTCTGGCAGCAGCCCTTCCCCAGCCCACCTGCCAAGCAAGCTGGTGACTGTCTGTGCCCAGCAAGCTCGCCCAGAGAGCACACAGGCTGCTGAATCATTCCCGTGCCTCCCAATCCTGGAAACACTTTATACAGATAAACTACAGAGACTGTCAGTGTAAGAAAAAGAAATCCACTGGAACTGAGTTGATGCTAATAAATTCTGCTGGACATGAGAGACCCTGGTCTGTTGCTGCACAGTATTCTTCAGACCTGCCCTTGAACCTACAATTTCCACATTTTTCTTCATTTCCCAGAATATTCCAAACAACCATGCTTTCTGATAATGTAGGATATCAGGTCTGAATAGGAAAGAGTTTTCCTATTCTGTGGAAAATTTTCCTCCTGCTTCTGTAGCATAAATCAAATTTTTTTATGATTGACCAGAAATTCTCTGTTTCACAGTGTAAGGTTAGGGATAAATGGCATCTTACATTGATACAGAGAACTTTTCTGATAGCATCTCTTAGTATAACATCCTTAAAATGTTGGCACTGATTGAAGAAGTTTGATGAAATGATAATGACAGAGGTAAAGTAATGGTGTTTTTCATGATTTTGTGTAGAAACAGAGAGACAAATAGAGATGCTGGGTCTGTGCTTTGTGTACAAGGCTGTGTATTTTGTGTAAGTACTATGGAAAAAGAGAAGCAGTTGAGAGTACTCAGCCCTATACTGTAAACAATATGTACTAAAAAAATGAAACATATTAATAAGAAAAACAGTTTTGTATTCTTCTATCTTCCATGGATGTGTTTCTCTGGTGTCAAGCCTTGTTTTCTGAAGTGTGTTTCTCCTCTGGTAGTCAAAACCATCTCTTTTATCATATGTCATGAAATGATAGTTCATTCTCTTGCCTCTAAGCTATCACACACACTTAGAAAGAAACTCATCAATATAAATGTTTGTGTCTATGTCTGATTGGTTTCTCATGTTTAAAAAGGAAGAAAAAGGAGATTGATTGCAGAGGCCATAAAAGTAATGATGCGTTTAATGAAAACATACATTTTATAGGAAAAACACGCTTAAAAATTACTTGAAGCCACTGCATATGAGTTAATGAAATTAAATGACCTTCAAAATTTTACTAATTTGACCTCAGGTTATCCCTTTGAGCCTTCAGCCAGTTTTACATTTATTTGCATACATGGCATGTATTTTTTTATATTTGGTCTATCTCAAGAGCTTTCAGCTCTCCCCATTGAACAGTGTGGCTGCAGAGATGCACTGCAGTGGTTATACAATGTGAAAACCAGGCTGCTGGCTGTCTAGCTGCTCCTGCAGTGTCAGCTACCCTTCCTTCCCCCAGTCCTTCACTTTATGGTGTTGCCATAAGTTTTGCTTGAGGAAACAGTGCTCCCTAAATTGTCTGTTGCTAGCTCCTTCTTTTCATATCAAAACCAAATCATAACCAGGTCCAGCCTGAAATGTGGCTGCATGGCTGAGTTTTCTATGGGAAATAATGTCAGAAAGTCTCTATAGAAGTGAGTAAGTAGTAATATGGCATAATTTCATCTCCAGCTGAGCTGAACAACTCAAATTGAGAGAGCATCCACTGTCAGGCTAGTCCATCTCTCTGAGGTAGTGCTTGTTCATGGAAAGGAACACAAAAAAGAACACAAAGTGAAGACTGGTATGTTGTAAGTGTGGTGGTACTGATGGCATCCATCCTAATGACCACTCTCATGCCAACTGATACTGAAAGGCTCATGTTCACATTGGTCAAAACTATTCTTCTGCACAATGAATGAGTCATCTCAATATTACCTAGCATTTGGATTCTGGTTATGCAGCCCTTTGCGCTTTGAGATGTTGTAGTAGTAATCATTAATTATAATGAATAAAAATAATTACTCATTAATATTTGATTGTATTAGTGGGGTTTTGTTGTTTTAAGTTGCAAGTAAGTACTGAGGACGCTGTGTTGCAGCATGCAGGATTTTTTTTTTTTTTTGTGTGATTTCCCAGACATATTATGTGCAGCCCCAGCTGTGGGGAGTAAGGCAAGTGGGGAAGTTTGTGACCAGGATCAAACAGAACTGGGAGGTGGCGTGAGGTGCAGCCATGTGCATAATGTACAGAAACTAGTTCCCAGAAAGAACTGTCTACTGAACCTCACCTGGATTTATTCACCAAGGGAGTTAGAGCCCAAGGGTGAGGTAGCACATGCATGATGTGAATGTGCAGGACTCATCCTCCTGAGCTGGTACAAGTGGCTGTGACTCGCGCATTTGGCTCTCGGGTGGCATGAATGTGCTACCAGGATCAGCACTAGGATGGATCACATCCCTGCTGGAGCACAGACTATGTCATGGCTCCCTGCTTCACTGGTGTCTTACCCCCAAAGAACTTCCTCATTCAATTATGCTGTAAAACACTCTTGGCTATACTTGAAACACCAATTAATGAGCAACTGAAAACTCTTGTCCCGAGGGTCCCTCTGGTGGTCCTTGGTAGTCGTTGACCCTAAAGTTATACCTGACTTCTTGAACGTGATGTTTCTTCCCAAATTTGGATGAGTTGGCAATATTAGTCTGGTTCATTATTTTGTGTCCTCTTTTTGGTTAATGTTCAGCATGGTTTGCAGAATGAGCATTGTATTTTTCCACCAGCTGAGCAAATAGCTCTTCATCTGGGAACAACCTGGCATTTAGCATCTTGTCTGAGTAGCTGGAAGAATAGTAGTGCTGAATTCCTAGTGCTGAATGAAATTAAAAGTCTTGACCAAAAGATTCAGTTAGATGCTACCTCTCCAACCATCACTTTAGGAAATGAATTTGGCCCTTTACAGATACATTAGGAGAGGCTACATTTGTCCTGAAATTTTGGCACAGCTGCAGGTACCTAGGAGCTGAGACATCCTACTTTTCCTCTAACCATGGCAACATCTGCAAATACCAGACAGATACCACAGTGTATTTATTGCAACAGGGAAAGAGCAAAGAAATAGCTTTCCCATGTTCCACTGGAAAGGGTCTGCAATGAAACATGGCAGATGTCTATTCACTTCTGTCTACCTGTTATGGCCTGATGTGGCAAAACCTCTGTGTACAGTCCTGTGAGCACCTAGCTCTCTGGGAGGTACCACCTCACATCGAAGTTCATAAACAGGGAAGATGTATTCCATAAAAATCCATGAGAACCTGAACACAGTCTGCTGGTCACAGAGAAACCATTAACTGGCAATTGAGGGACAGCATGAAACTGAAGCACATGTCTGATAACCCTTACTTATTGTATTCACCTAGCTTCTGACCACCAGGTTGTTGGAAGACTAATTTAGTTCTGGGCTATATATATATTTATATATATTTATATATATATACACACACACACACACACACATATATATATATATATATGGGTTTTTTTTTGAGGTGCAGGAAATAGAGAGGAAAGCCTTGTTTCATTTCAATTTAATGTAATATCTTTGAGTAAATCAGAAAGCTACCATTTGGCTGTTCATTTCTCTTTCATTCTAAGATTTCTGTATGAGGGAAAATACTAGACTGTTTTTTATAGTGGAAACAGTGGTACTCATTCCCCTTTTAAGATGCATTGTAATGTCCTGGGACAGTGCTTTGCAGCATATCAGCACTATTTTACATTGCTCTAAAATTATAGTAAGACTCTTCTTGACAAATCTGTTTGGTTTTTTTTTAAGACAAGCCTTTGCAAGAGTTTATGGAAAGACAGTAACATTGAAAGTGTGGTCATAAACCACATGAAGGTCTTTATAATTCCACCACAAATCCTAGCTTGCTATTTATACTTAACTCTCCCTCTCTACTGGAAAATGGTAGAGGTTGCTTCTGTGGCTGCAGCATGCTGCTTTATCTGCAGTTTGAGATACAGAGAGGTGTCATTTTCCCTTAGGGAGATTCAGATATTACTTCTAAGCCCAAGGTTCCACCTGTACTGGGGGAAGAAACCAGTGGAAGTGATGCTGATAAATTCAGTGCAGGATGAAGACTGCCCCCCTATTGTTTGCCGTCCCACAGCTGCTCCCTACTGAATGGTTTTCTCTCATTTCACCTCTTCTTCCTTCCCTCTGAATGCCTGTGTCTTCCCTGCTGATTTTGCTTGCTGGCATTTGGGTCCATTGAGTGCCTTAAGGTGAACGGAAGATTTCAGATATTCATGATCAGTAAATTTCACTGTGCAAACAAAATCATAAATCCACAGTGCGTGGGCAGGGTTGTCACGTTTCAGAAAGGAGCTGCTTTTGTTCCGGAGATGCCTATTGAAAACACAGCATGGACTCTCCATTCTCTGGGCTCTTTCATCTTCTGAGTGAACTGTGGACCTGAGTATTTTATTCAGGCATCCACAGAATTTACAATGCCTGTTTTGAAGGAGTCTTCCTGATAAGATGTATTGAGGAAACAAGGAAATAAAAGTAGACAAGATATTTAGTTCAGGCATTTTTCTTCACAGGCAATGAGACGGATACATTTTCTGACTCTCAGAATAGGACTATGATCCTTTTAAGAAACTTTAGTACAGAAAGAGGCTGAGGCCCATCTAGGTCAATCCCCTCTAAATCTTCAGACATTATGTGATTATTTTTAAAATATGCAAAATGTAACAAATAGTTTCAAAAATATTAGAAATTTACCAGAAAGTGCTAGAGAAGAGCTTTCAAGAAGCTTGGGTTTCAGTATACCTGTGTCAGTCCTTGCTGTTGGTTTCTTCTTCATGTTACTGGGTGCAGACAAGCTTCTATTTAAAATGCTGTATAATTTTAGGCTAAAATTTGACCAAGACTCTACATGGTAAATTCCATGTTACTACAGAATAGCCACAAGCCACTTATTTCTGTCTTCTACACTGCAATATTCTTGTAATGCTGCAAATTGTATAGTAATTACAGGTGGAGAAACATGGTCTCTTCAACCATTAGTACTCTGCAATTTGCAGTAACAAATGGAGGATTTCTGTCTAGATTAACTTGTGTATTAGCAGAAAAGAGGAGTTGTAATATCATGATCAAATGCAGGAACTAGGAAGGAGGTTAGAAAGGCTTTTTGCTGTTTTGTGCATGTTAAGTGTTTTCCCAGATTTGCTCCCGGATGTGCCTGCTGGGGATATAACAGAGCTATTGGCTTTACAGACTGATCTCAAAGAGGTTCCATGAAAACTGGATTTTTGTTACGGACATCCCTGGGGTTTTTTTTGTCCACACTATCTTTGGCTAACATAGCTAACATATATATTTTAGATTTTTCTAATTTTTTCCTCCTCTTTTTCATTATAATCACAATTTTTTTCCTGTGCTTGGACTTACATCTTGGGAATAAGCTAAATGATTTATTCCAGGTTTTTTCTGTCTCCTGAAATATACTTGATTCTTCTTTCCAGGGAAGGCTGAGCAGGGCATGTCTGCAGACATCCTCTCCTGCTCCATTCTCTGTTTGATATGTTTTACTCGCTCCTTAATTCCTGGGCAGGCTGTTTCCAGCTAAATGCCCCTGTGTCTTCAGTGTAAAGGGGAGCTTCCAGAAAGAGAAAGGAGGCTGGCAGATGAAAATGAATGACAAGGCTCCATTAACTTTGTATTGGTGGTGGATAGAGTAGGGACAGGTATAAAGCCTTTTTTTTGACATCAGGAATATTCATGCAGAAAATACAATGAACCTTCTGCTTCCTCTGAAGTCTTTGTTCCCAGTGTGCCAGCAGCTTCCCTCTGACCTCAGTTCCTCCCTGGTATTTGCAGGGAACCTGTGTGCACAGCCTCAAATGAGCCCTTGAAAAGGTGCAGGGTACTATCTTTCCAACAGGTGATGATGCTGTTACACACACAGCTGGCTGCCTGCAGTCACCCAGGAGCAGTACTGGCACAGTCCCTCTAGTAAAGTTACAGACCTGATAATTATCTCAAGCTACTCAACCTTGCATGCCTTCAGCATCTTGATAAGATGAAGGCAATCTTACCCACTCCCACAGATTCTCAGTCCCTTTGTAACTGTCAATGATATTGCTTTTCCCACCAGCTTCTTTACAAGAACATCCACCTGCTTTTGCAGGCAGTGTGTGTGTTTGGGTGCGGAGGAGCCCATCTGCTTGCAGCCACAGCAGGCAAGGGGTTAGGTGCAAGCCAGGTAAGCCAAGCATAGCCAAGTAGGGTCACCCTTCCTGCACAAAGCACAGTGAAGTGCAGGTGCAGCACAGTCCACGCTGGCCATGTCAGACACAGCCTCTGGCAGGCTCCATGCCCTT
>VZTT01003648.1:3575-15620 GCA_013400855.1 Buphagus erythrorhynchus
CTTTCTCTCTTGGGTTTTGGATCCTTAGTGATGTTCCTATACAGGCTGCCTCCCCGGGGTCTGCCAAACCTTTCTTCCTTCTCTGTGTGTATTTGTGCACTCTAGCACTGTCTGCCTTGTGGCTGCATTTGAAAGGCCACAACAAGCAGGTGACTTTCCAGTGTCATTTCAGATGGATAGGCTTTTGCTGATTGCATTCACTAACTAGCGTAGATATTGTAGACTTAATTCAGCACTGATGTTTGGGCTTTGATATTCAGCAGATGGTCATGACCTTGTAGTAACATCTGAGAAATATTGCCAGACCCCCTAGCATGCTTGCTCATGAGTGGCATCGAGGAGTTAGTCTGTCTCTTTATCCAAGAGAAATTATTCCAATTGCTGTCTGGCTTGCCAAGTAGGTTTATGTGCAAACTTAACATGTTCCAAACATCATTGCCAAGTTAGTGTTTTGTTCAGGAACATATGAGTACATGTGACTGATTTTGGGATCTAAGTAAAGCTGTAGCCTTTTTCTCTTTTTTTTTTTTTCAGCCTGAGAGCTGTGCGCAGATATTTTCCCAAGAAAAACTGGGCACTTTTAGCAGGTCTGTGGCCCTTGCTAGGACATAGCTGTAACTGTAAAGGGGTATGAGGATGACTCACTTCCCGACTCAATCCTAAAGTTTAAACTTTAAAAGAAGATTCTTTGATTACTGCTTAACCTTGACAAGGGTTACAAATATTGCTTCCCATTATATGATGAATATAGCATTTCCCTGCCTCTTGTAAAATGCAACACTTAGTCATAGCAAAGTGCTAATGTTTAACTTGTAAGTTCTCTCAGGACATTTAGGTACAGCACCATATAGATTTATTAACTCTGGACAGCGTTTTAGATGTAATGCAGAGCCTAGTGCTTTTCAACATCCCCTTCTTTTAAGGCTGTGTTAAGTCATGTTGTCCAGTTTCACTATGAAAGATGTTTGTAAAAAGTGGTATATTCCTTTTGTGACACATTGCATATGTCACATCTGGGAAGGTTAAGACTAACTCTTGCTCAAACATCTGTACAAGGAACAACCTTCCATTATGGTCAACTCCCTGAAGGTTCAGTTGTGATGCCGAGAGCCAGATTTTCAATAGTTTTGCGCATGTCAGACTTGTTGCAGCTTGACTTCTAGGTAAAAAGACATGATCTCATTGTTTCCAAGCTTGTTATGTGTTATTGTCATTTTACTCCAAATGCTATTACAACTAGCTGGTGGTGGAAAGCTTCAGTTGTGTTATGTAGATAGAAGACCTAGAGCAGATTGCTCTGTTTGCAGTGAGATAATAGCCTTTGCAACTGGCTTACACTTGTCCCCACTCATGCATGGATACAATTTAGAAAAGTATGCTGCTATCTATAATTTGATTAATTTTATTGACTTCAGTAACAGCTTTTACTCCATTCTAGTAGTAAATATGTAAAAATTTTGTTAATGTCTTTATTTTACTTTTGAAATTACTGAGTAAATTTTGCACCTAACCTTCCTGCATAGATAGTAAGTTATGTGTAACTAGTGCGTTAATTATTATCTTATTTACAGAGCAGCATATGTAAACTGTTATATGTTAGAGGCCAGTTAGTTTTGCAATACATTTTGAAGAATATTCATGACATGCTTTTTCTTTGAAACTCTGCCAAATCTCAAGATGCTTCTTTTACATTCAGTACTTGTCCAAGTAAAGGCCCCACTGCTTCACGGGAAGATTTGCCTCAGTCAAAGCTTATAAGGCCCTCTGGAATTGCCTATAAAGTAGAAGGCTCTTCTGAGTGTGTACTTGACTCTGAGTGCATATTTGTGTGTCTCACCATCTAAAATGATAGCTCAACTCCATGTGCTTCATTTGAGATGGAATTTTTTTATTTATTTATGCTGCTAGTTCATTTTCTTTGTATGGGTAAAGGATGAGCTATATAAATTAATATGAACAGTCATTAGATTTTTAGAGTATTTTATTATGTCACAAGAAGGATCTTGATAAAAGAAAAGGGCACAGGTTCCACCTGTGAAAAGGCAATAATAGAGTGGATTAAGTTCTTTAAGTTCAACATGGGGTTACAGTTGGCTGACAAAGTTACAGCATTGGATGGTTTCCAAGCTACCGTAGATACAGCTGGTCGCAGAGAAGCAGCTGAGAGCATCCATTCTCTTGTGCTCTTTTCTGCAAGTTCTCCATATGTGGGATGTGTACTAAGATTTACATTTATATCAGAAAATTTTTGGAACTTAAATACAATTGAAAAAAATATGATGAAACAAGTAGCTACAGTGGTATAAAAGACTTTTATGCATTAATTCTTTCATCTTACTCTGAGCCTGACATAGTACAACTTCCCTTGATTATCCTCTTAAATTATGAAAGAGACCTGCACAGCAAGAATAATCCAAGTTCTGGTTGTTTTGGCATCTGCTGGAGCCTTCTTTTATTGTCATTATACACTGCACTCACATCTCAACCTGCAGTAATATCCAGTGGATGAAAGACAAGCTGCTATATTTCATGAGTGTAGTCTCATGAGAGTGTTTAAAGCATGGGAGATTGCCCTTTCTTTGAAGGTTTTTCTTTGGGGGAAAGTTTGTTGTTGGAAATAATTGAGACCAAGAAGCAGGATGTAACCCAGGATAATAAAAATATTTTACTGGTGTCTGTCAGGTTGAATAGGCATCTCCTTGGGAACCAAAGCCTGTATCACTTCTAAAGTCCACAGGCAGCTGTAAGATGTAGACCAAATCAGTCTTACAATTTTTTGTCTTTTTCAATTGTGTACCTCCTGTGTTAATTCAGGCAAAATATTTGGAAACATTTGCAGTTTGTTGTTTTCCCCTTCTATAGGTGAATGGTGCATCAAGAAAGGGATTTTTTTTTTAGATTATATGGGAGAAACTGGCATTTGTAGTTTAGGAGTAAGGCAATCCTAGTACAATTTATTTTTATGTATTTACTTTTGCTTGTAAGCAATAATTGTGCTGCTTTGCTGCTGTTATGCAATAGAGACTTATTGAACCTTTTAAAACCACTCATTATTTTTTTGTAATTAGAACTAACTTGTGCAGCTGTCACTAAGCTCCTCGTCAGATGATATATTTATTATGTTAGAAATGAGAGGAGGCACGTGAGTAAGACTTTGAAAGGAATATGCACTGCTCAGGGTAGGGTTTTATGTTTAAATGGGTGATCACCATGTGTGTGAGACCAAGATGATTGCAGTACCAGTGCCTGACTAGTTATGTGCTGCCTTTAATCCTGTGATATTGTGTTTCATTGTCTCCCAGTACACTACTGTCACAACTGAAATAAAAGCCCTCTGAATTCAGTGAACACTTTAATCTGTCATCATAATCACGAACTCTTGTCAATCATGGCTTAAAACTTAAGCATGTGGATCAAATCTGCAGTAAGAGGAGACACCTGGACTCCACATTGTAAGTGGAGATAGTCTAGGATGCTAATAATTGGTTTCATTTGTGTTGTACAGTTTTAATGGAATCTGGTGTTGATGTTGTTCTTCATCTTTAAAAACCTGGAAAGGTTACTCAGTGACTTTTCTGGAGAAGATTTTTAGAATAAAATGAAACCGATACAACAAATTATGTGATGGGAGTTTTACTTGTTCATGCCAATACTTTGGATTTTAGGTTTCCTCTTGAGCTGAGAAGAAAAATAAGAATACATGGAAAAGTTGAGTACCTTATAAAAATATCCTGAGTTTTACAAATGCACCAAAACTTAAAAAGACTATAGTCTTTTTAAAAGATAAATAAAGCACTTTTATTAATTAAAATCTGTACTTGTTGAAAATTTTAGCAAAACTCCCATTTTATGATGAGCTGTAAGAGTAATCTGAATTGTGATCCTTAGGTAATTTTATTTTCATTCACTGCCAGTGAAACTAACATCACCAGTTGTGGTCAGGGTTGTGAGGACCTGACATATTGTTGTTAGCATTGCCTCTTCCCTGTGATTGTGAGACTGGGTTTTCAGTGACTTACCTTTTTGCCAAAAAGCAGCTGCAGTCTTTCGTTTTTTCTTTGCAAGCAGGACCAGATGTTTAAGAATGAAAGCTAAAGGAAACATATTCTGGCTTTACCTCTTCTTTGTGAATTAAGTCTCATATAGTTGTAATTTGGAGTGAAAGACTGAGATTTAACCTTGGCCGATATCAGGTCCGTGTGACCTTCTGCTATTGTCATATGTGGTTAAAAGATGGCAACACAACTTGACAAAGTTAGAAGCCTTGGAAAAATGATTCTTTTCATATGCTAAAGATATTCCATGTTTGCACCAAGGTGAACTATCCCAACTGTTCCAAAGCAAAACTAGCAGCCTGTGTTTCATCTACCAAGAATACCAAGAGTGTGTCCAATCCTGGTGTGGGTGTTTGGGCAAGACTTTTTTCCAGCTGTTGCACCTAGCTTTCTGCTGTACTGGGCCTGGCAGCTGAGAGCCATATGGCTAGCAAGGAAGAAGAATGCAAAAAAAAAGAGCAAAACAAGCAAACAAAATCAGACTGATGAAATGTGGAGGGAAAAGGACATGAGGAATGTGATGGGAAGTTACAGCAGAAGGAATAAATTTATGTAGGACTTGTGAAGAAATAGAAAAAGCCTTTTAAAGTCTACCATGGTGTGGAGATTTCAGCCCTTGTGTGGCCCACACATCTAAGCCTATGATCATACTGCTGTGACATGGGAGAAGTGTCCTTTTGTCTTGAGGAGAGAGATGCACATTTAGTTGGTTGAGGAAGCTTTGAGGCTATGGGTTTCCTCAGGTTAGAGTGAGCCTCCAGAGAAAGGA
The DNA here is from genome assembly GCA_013400855.1 of Buphagus erythrorhynchus. Taxonomy (NCBI): domain Eukaryota; kingdom Metazoa; phylum Chordata; class Aves; order Passeriformes; family Sturnidae; genus Buphagus; species Buphagus erythrorhynchus. The sequence continues at coordinate 8,400 of VZTT01003648.1, forward strand.
ATGACCAAAGTCTCCCATGCACATGCAAAGCCATGAAAGGCTTAGGTGAAAAATCACTCAGACACACAAGTAGCGTTGAAGCCGCAGCCAGGATGGATGGCTGCTCCCTGCTACTGCATGGAAAGGTGCCTGCCATTCACTGGGATTGAGGGAGGTACTTACTGCCATGGAGAAGTCCTCATTTGACAGCTACACAAACTGGATTGCTGCAGTCCTCCTCTGTCCTTACCTGTAGCTGGTTTTTACTCTGTAAGTAGTAGGGAAGGAATGACTCTTTCTTGGAGATTATAATATGATTCTCTACTTGAGACCTATTGCATCCAAAGCACTGTATCTGAGAAGGATAATATGCTTTGCATAGTTTTGTTCTAATTATTTCTCATTTTCCTGATGGCAGAGCTTTGAGGTATGACTTCCTAAAGGTGGATGGAGGATTAGTTTTTAAGGATTTCTAATTCTGAGGATTTTGCTTTTATACGACTGCAGTTGTGCTGTGTAGTTTCTTTACCATCTGGCTGGCTGTGTGTCTTTAAGATGTGTCTAAATTTCTTTCTAAAGTTAAATTCTGTTGAGGCTGAAGAATAATTTAATTCTGATACCTTATTTCTTATTTCATCCACGTTATTATCTGAAAAAGTTAAATGAAGCTTAAATAGTTTTTCTCAATATGACATATGCTTTTTGCATCATAGGGCCAAGTATTGATATGGCATGATAATAATACAATGGAATGGCTAGTTGAAATGATAATACTTTCATGCCTTGCTAGTATAGAATAGCTATCACTACATGGTTCAGCTGTCCCTCAGCAATATTTGTCAGCCAGGTGATAGTAGCTATTTCTGTGTTTGCAAGATGACCATGTGTGCTTGGAGTGTTATATGTTCATTAAAATAGTTTAACAGCCTTACCAATAAAATTTAGTCTGTAAGAGCCAGCAAACTGTTCCAACTCAAGCTACTGGGATATATTTCAGACTACTTAGGCAAAACAGATAATAATTATATCTGGATACAAATGCTGAGATCTGATGTGCATAATTTCATTGGTTGCCTTATAAATGTGAATCTTCACCTCTGACATTATTTTAACTATCATCGGTTCCTTGTGTTCTGCCACAGCTCTGTGGTGATGTAGTAACCTTTAAAAAATGCAAAGCTTAAGAACCTATTCTTTCTGCATTGTTAAGTCTTCCTAAAATGAGCTCATGTAAGCAGTAGTGTTTTTTACCCCAGTCCTTCTAGTGTTGAAAGAAAAAGAAAAAGAGAAAATGGTATTATGATTGAATTTTGGGACTGTAATGCACTGTGAGACTTCTGTGATTCAGGAAAGTTTTGATGTATGTATGATTAGGTCAACGAAAGCACTCCTAAAACTGCAGCTGTGGCCAGGGACATGGCCAAAGTGTAGGCATACATAGGGATAAAGTATAACGCAAAATATGCTGTAGTTCTGTTGGGTAAGCCAGTGGTTCCACTTTTGCTGTTCCTACAGAACATGAAAATGACAATAACATAAAAATGCAAAGAAAAAAATGGTGGGGGGAGGATCTGTAGACACAACTTGCTCTCACACCTCTTACCTGTGTTAGTAAGGTCATGGGTGGTATCTGTAGAAAGCAGATAACCCACCTTATATTGTGGCTTCTAGAGAGGATACGTGCAGCTGATATTTTATGTAGTGTTTAATGAACTCAGGCTTCAGGCTGGGATGGGAGCTGGTAGCCAGCAGAGAGCTTGAAGGGGGATATCCATTGAGAACTCAAGCATCTAGCCACAGGGAGCAGCACCAGAAGCATTCACAAAGTTCCCAGGCAGCTTCAACCCAAAGAATTATCTGAGGGGTTGGCAGGGAAATTGTGATTTCAGACACTCCAGTGCCTGGGTCTGAATGGAACCAAACAGGTGTAATACATTCATGCCAGAAAACTGTATCTGTGACGAGTCCAGCTGGAGGGAGAGAGAAGTGGAAGTTGTTTGGTGTTTAGGGAATGCTCAAACCCCAGGACTACTGTGAACCCTCAACTGTAACTGTTATAGAAGGAAAGCATCTTTGGATTTATAGGTGAGTTGGAAAACAGCTAGTGATGAGTGATGTCCCTCATAGCTCTGTCTTGGAACTGGTACTCTTTAATATCTCTCTCAGTGGCATAGACAGCAAGATTGAGAGCACTCTCAGCAAGTGTGTAGATGACATGAACTGGGCAGTACAGCTGACACAAAAGGACAGGATGCCATCCAGGAGGACATGGACAAGCCATAGAAGTGGGCCCACGAGAGCCACATGAGGTTCAACAAGTCCAAGGGCAGAATGCTGGATCCCAGACCTGAGTCAAGACCAGAAGAATTGATTGAGAGCAGCCCTGTGGAGAAGGACTGGGGATTCTGGTGGATGACAAGCTGCACATGAACTAACAGTGTGCACTCACAGCCCAGAAAGGCAGCTGTATCCTGGGCTGTGTCATGAGAAGAATGGCCAGCAGAGTGAGGGACCTGGAGTACTGTGTGCAGCTCTGAGATCCCCAGGATAAGGATATGGATCTCTTGGGTTGAGTGCAGAAGAGGCCACCAAGATGGTCAGAGGGCTGGAAACCCTCTCCTGAGAGGAGAGGCTGAGAAAATTGGGCTTGTCTAGCCTGGAGAAGACTCTGTGGAGTCTCCATTGTAGCCTTTCAGTACCTAAAGTGGGCTTATACAAAACAGGGAGAACAATTTTTTACACAGGCAGATAGTGCTAGGACAAAGGGCAAGAGTTTTAAAGAAAAAGACAAGGGATTTAGATTAGATATTAGGAAAAAATTCTTTACTGTGAGGATGGTGGAACAGATTACCCAGAGAAGCTGCAGATGCTGCTTTTCTTAAAGTATTCAAAGCCAGGTTGGATGGGGCCCTGAGCACCTGATTTAGTGGGTGGCATTCCTGCCCATGGCAGGGGGGCTGGAACCAGATGGTCTGTAAGGTTCCTTTCAAGCCCAACCTTTCTATAATTCTGTGAAAATATACATATGTATATGTGTGTGTGGGCAGGTCTGGCTATTTTGCAGGTGACATTAATGAGATTCTTCCTCAGTGGCATTTGGTACTAGTGAAATTATGTTATGCTAGATGTCTCCAGTCAGGTGGTATTTAGCATGTACAGACAGAAGTGGTACAAATCTGACTTGGGGCAGCCAGGTTGCTTTGCTGTGGGGATCAGACAGACTAATTTTTGACATTTTCTGAGCCAAGTTGCATAATAACTTCTGACATGTATCCAAGTCCTGCAATGAAATGATACTTCACAGTGAGCCAAACAGATGATGTACTGTGTGTGAAACAATGGATGTTATTTATCCAGCCAAGACTCAAAATGAGGTAGATAATTTTATGAGGTAGGAAGTTCAGGCAGGCTGTCACAGAGAGACTGAGGTACAAAGAAGACTGACACGTCAGGTGGAGTGGTTATGCAGAGTGTGAGGAAAGAAGAGTCCAAGTTTTACATGAGTTTAAAAAGCTGAGAAAAGAGGTGAGAGCAGAAAAGGCTGATGAAGTAGCCTGGAATAGATCCATACAGAGTTTATATGAACATGCTCAGTTTTGGAGATAGAAATCTTCCCATTGATGGCAATGCTGTGAGAAGGGGCCACGGATGTGTCTGTTGAATCTCATGTTGCCCAGACAGACATCCATTGGGTGTGTGCTCAGCTCACTGGGATATTCCAGTGCTGTTTGCTGGAGGGGTGACCATCCCAGCAGGTGCAGGCTGGCAGGATGGGACACTTAGACAGCATTACCTGGAGCCACCCCACTGCTCGTGGCATGTGTACTTCACAGGAGGAGGTGTCAGGCTCAGCAGCTGCCACTCTGCTCTGCTCCCCACCTGCAGTGCTCACCTGCATTGCCAGCTGGTGCTCCCACAGCTCTGAGGCACAGGTGCCAGTTTGCTGGGAAGGCTCTCCTCTCCCTGTGAGCAGTGAGGGGTTGGTTCTCTTCAGTGCCCTACTCCTTCCTGAGTCAGTTTGACAGGGAAAAATGTGAAGTGGGATAAAATGATGACAGCTGGGTTGTACTCTGGAAGTGGAAAGGAAGGAGTTGGATCCATTTACAGCTTGGAGTGATGGAGCTTGAAATGCAAACAATAGCAGTTATTTTACCAGTATCAGAGTTGAATAAGAAAGGATGGTTTAGTTGGTATAGTTCAGCTGATTTCTGGATATTTTAGTGCAGATGATTTCGGCAAGGCTGACAGTTTTATGCCTGATGATACTGAAGTAATTCTGCTACCTTCAGCAAAGTTGCCCAGGATTTATTCCGAGAATGTAGCTGTGTTAGTTCATTTTTCTGACTCGACAGGCAAAAATCCTGTGTTGCTTCATTGTCCTGTGAACTTCATGTGGAATGGGATGTCCTTTGAAATAGCCAGGAAAACATTATTCTTCTCATGTGCATGTGGAATACTCATACTTTTAATGAATCTGTGTATGACACAACATATGAGTGATGTGCTGGGCATCAGTAAAAGAGGAAACAGGATTCTGAACTCTTGTGTTATTCTTAGCTTGGTGCATGGTTTGGTGTAGCTCTTACTTGCAATGACAATGAATAGCTTTTGGAGTTTGTTATAGCCAAAGATATTTCTTTTTACTTGATAATGCCACTGTAATTCTATCCAAAACTAGGACAAGCTTTACTTTCTAGATAAGCTGGTGATTTTCTAGATCAGCTGGCCAAGCATTTGATGTTCCTGGCAGGCACTGATAGAGGAACTCTATGTCTCACCCACCAAGTGTGGTGAGTTTTTGCTTTTTTTTTTTCTGTCTGCTGTTTCTGAAATGTAGAATTTGTTTGCTGTAAATACATCAATACAATTAAAGAATACGGGTGTTTTTGTCCCTTTTTTTTTTGCAGGGTGGGAGGATTTTTTAAATTTGTGGTGGGTTTTTGTTTGTCTAACAGACTTTCATAATAGGTAAGAGCTAATTTTTGAGTGGCTGACATTTTGTGCTTGAGAAGATAAATTTAGACAAATAATTAATAATTGACTTTTAGTTTCAATTAGTTTTTAGTTTTTTTTCAATTCCAAAATTCTCTTAATAAAGATGGAATAACAATGACATTTTTTTTTTAATTGAATGGAAAAAATTCTTTCTAAATTTTCTGTTGATAATAATTCGATTTATAAATGGTTTTGGAAGAATAAAATAATTTCAAATATTTCGAAATTAAGTTAGAAGTGAAAACCAGGTGATCTGGCATTTCACTCTTACTCCCTACAGATAGGTAAATCTAGAGATCCTGGAAAAACAATGTTTTGCCAAAGTTGGCTACTATAAACAAGCTTTTGCTTATTGCTCAATATTGTTAGTGTTTATTAACCCAACTCACTCCACTGAGATTTGAACTCTTATTTTTCTCCCTTATATGTATATTTTTAATGCGAAAATATATTTTAAAACAAAATGCTCTTAAAGTACTCTGGAATAAATTCAGTTCAGCATAGACATTTCTGATACTCTTGAAGAGACTTTTTTTCCCCCAGGAAAGTTCAGAGTACTTGTGTCATGCTGAGTGTTTTGTGCAAGCTGTAAAAAAATGTGGACTTGGTGTAAGCTGACATTGTCCATAATAAAGCTTTATTCATTTCTCCTTCTGCTGTGATGAATCTCCACCAAGTCCTCCAATTAGTGCAAAGTTATAAAATTATAGACAGATGGAAAATTAATATTTGTAGAAAAATGCTCAGAGTTTTGATAGCTTGAAACTCTTGCAGCTACAGAAGATATGTTACCAGTTGAGATTTAGAGAAAGCAGCTTGTTCAGGAAAACATGAAACCTTGTGTACTTTCTGAAGCAATAGGTCATCTAGTGATGGCCATAAATTTCAGAGTTAGTTTTCTGTGAATTGAAACCATCTATGGTAAACTGTTTAAAATGAATTAGTTTGTATTGATAAAAAGTAAGTAAATAGATAAACATAAAGAAACTATTTCCTGAGATGGTCAACAAAATCTAGTAGAAGTTTGCAAGATCCATCTCTCATCTCACAATTAATTAGTGTTGCAAATGCCACCACCTTGACAGACTTGAATAGTGCACAAATCAAAAAAGTTTTAATGAGAGAGAGAAGAGATACATGCCACTCAGTGGCCCTTAAATACTGCTGGTCTGATGGTCAGGGGCAGTGGTATGGTTTCATTAATATTGGTCTAAGTCCAGAGTAATTTTCCTAACCTCAGCGGTGTGGTTACTTTGGAAACATAATAATAATAACAGTAATTCTTCTGACAAGTCACACATTTAAATCTAATAATCTTAGAATAACATCAGCATTTGATGTCAAAGGAAAGAGCTGAACTGGACCCTGTTTTTTGCTGTCCCTGTATACAGCTAAACTAGCAACACAGTGTTCTATGGAAGTCTGGTTTTCTGGACAGATTTCATTCCTTCCTAAAATTCATAGCTTGAAGTGACATTCAGGATTTTCTCTTAGTGACTTCAGTGTGTTTTGCTGGTGTGTAGCCAAAAGTTTTAGTTTCAAAGTGCTGTTCCTTTCTCAGAAGCAAACCTGGTAGTAGACTTGTTTGTGTGTGTGCACACCTATATCACATTTAAAGTTTAATAAAATAAAATGTCACCACCCTGTTTAGGAGAATATTATTGCTATATGCACAATAACATGTCATTACCTGGAGAAGAACATTCTAAGTTTCTCCTGCACATCCATGTTCATGTTGGTGGCACATTGCTCTACATCTGTGTTGTGAGCTTGGGTACAGCCCAGGAAATCTCCACAGAGGGCCTCTGCAAGGCTGTGTGAATGCAGGGGGCCTTTAAGAAGTTCCAGTGTTGGTTGTGGGGAGGAGAAAAAAGAAGGTGCATATAGAAACTTACTGTGTCTGTAACATGCTGTTTCCTATGTAAGAAGTTTCTATAGATAGCCCTTGCAGGAGGAGATTGCAAGATTCTCCCATACTTAAATGACATTTTTGCTATTTTTCATGATGCCAAAGTATTCTTGCTATTGATTCTGACTATCCCATGCCATTCTTGCTTTGTATAATATTGTTGTCTTAAACTTCTGTTGCATCATAATACACAATACATAATAATGTAGTTATTATAACAGGCAAGAAGGATTTTGATAATATTGATAGGAGTAAACCTCTCTACATTCAAGACAAGAGCTGCTTTTCCTTCCCCTCCCCTCCCCTCCCCTCCCTCACAGCAAGGAATTTATCCCTAC
>VZTT01003654.1:0-21161 GCA_013400855.1 Buphagus erythrorhynchus
ACTCAGGATATTCCATGGTTCTAAGAACACAAACATAGCCCAGCTGCTGTGTTCACTGTCAAAACCAAGCCCACATGCAGACAAACACCTTGGGAATGGTCCAACCCTCTCAACTTTGAAAATCCAGAGAATGTGGCAGCTTCTCTCATGCCTCTTTAGGATGAACCTTTCCTCAAAGTCTTCCTGGTTGTTTTTATGGGCAGCAAAGGGCAGGTGGCCACCCCAGACTGCCAAACCAACCCTGTGGCCACCCAAAGGCAGGTGAGGTGAGCACCATCCTCGCTGAACCTGCTGCACTTCAGCCCAAGCCAAGGGTGCTGAGATTTCTCTCAGTTGGTGCCACGGGTGGCTTCAGGTGTCCCAAAATCCTGTGGTATCCAGGGTGCCATTTAGCAGGGGAATGACCACAGAGGAGTTGGGACAGCAGAAATTCAAGGGCCAGGTTTAAATCTAGAAAACCCCAGATGTGGCATCACCCGAGGGAAGCCTAAGGAGCAGAAAACCCAGACCCCAAAGTAAGAGTCCATCTCTGAGGATGCAGCTTCATCTCAGCAGGAACAGCAACTGGGAAAAAGAAACCCAGAGCTGGGGTTTGAGCACTCCTATAAACCAGAGTTTGAGGTCTGGTAGCCTACAGAGCCAGGCTAGCTCAGATTAAAGCTATATGGGAAGCTCAGATAGAATTGGGGGTGCCAGAACTTAATCATATCAGCAGTCCCAGGTTATTCTTTTCAGAATTGAAGAATAATTGAAGAAGAAAGCCAAGACAGAGCTCAGCACTGGGCCTCACTCAGAGGAACACGAATTTCACACAGCAGGCACAGGAATGACAAACCATAATTAACATGTGGGAGCAGCCAGCAAGGACCTGGAGAGGCAACGACTCCTATTGTAAATTAAATATCAGTTTGGTCAGAGGGTCAATAAAAATGGGCTTTCACCTGCTCCTAATTATTTCCCCCACTACAATAGCTGTTTGTTCCCACTGAGGGGAGGACAGGGCTGTGAGGCAGAGTGTGCAGAGGGTGGAATTCACCTCTCTGAGGCAGCTCTGACCTGCTCACACTCGGGGCTTCGCGAGGGCAGAAGTCCTTTGCATAAAGGTGCTTTTTACCCCCCGTGAAGCTCAGAGCACCTGAAAAATTGCATATTTTAATCTGCTGAGCCCTTGGCTGGGTTCTGGCAGCAGTGGAAGTGGCTGCAATCCAGCTGCAGGACCAGCCCTCCCCGTGTGTTCGTGTGCAGGCAGTTGTGTGTTCATGCACCTACGCAAATGCACCAGCAGCGTGTTTTTAATGCATTCAAATTTCATCACAGCTTGAATTAAAAAAAAAAAAAAAAAAAAAAAGAAAAAAAGAAAAAAAAGAAACACACACACAAAAAAAGAAAAAAAAAAAGAAAGAAAGAAAAAAGCCCCCACATTTTTTAAGCCTTCAAAACAAACGCTCTTTTCAACCCACTGGCAATTATGGAGAGGTCCTGATCCTTTCTGCATGTTACTGTCAAACAAGTTTTCAGTAGGATTCAATAAAGTGATCTGACATTTCTTTGGAGATCTTTACACACAGTAGCTCGAGCCACGAAATAACTTTACTTCTGGCAGCTATGTGAATATTTTATTTTGCCCAAAGCTAGACAGGTGTGATCAAGAAGAACAGGGGGGGGGAAAATATATTAGCAAAAGGCCTTTCAGTGGCAATACAGGTGTTTGCTGGAGTGCAGTCAGTTTGGGCTGTGTGTGTTTTTTTAAAGAAGAAAATCTTAGTAGGGTTAAGATTAAAGGCACAGCACATTTATTTCTCATAGACTGAAAGTCAGGGAAGCATTTTCTAAAAGAGAGGGTAGGGTTTGCCCCTGGAAAGGGCATTTTGGACTAGATCTGAAATAAGGATTAAGCTCCTGATTCCCACAAGCTCAGAGAGACTTTGGCACATTAGATATTCCCTGGATCCCAGCCCTTCTCACCAAGCACTGGGGAGTCACTAAAGAGTTAAATGAGTTTATAATTCACAGAACAAGTTAATACATTCATTCAAACAGTTACAGAAAGGTCACAGGCTGGGATGCCTGAAACCTGCTTAAGCAACAATTTTTTGCTCCTAAGGTGAGGCGAAATGCAGGGCACATTTCCTGGAAGAGGCTGGAGATCCTGCTAAAGCACCAGGACGGGGGCAAGAAGCTGCACTGGGTTTTTTTGGGATCTGGGAAGCCTCCTCCCAACTCAGAGGCTCAGGGAGTTTGTTGGAGGTGAGAGGTGGGTTGAGAAAAATCTGTAATGGAGTGTGTGTAGAAGAGTCTTTAATTCAATGAGGAGGACAAAAGGTGACAGAGGAGCTGGGGCCAGCCTGGATGAGGCCCAGCAGGAGGAGATCCCCCAAATCCCAGTGCAGGCTCTGCCCCTGGTGATGTTGGACATTCTGGGACCCTGTCTGGAGCTGGGATCCACAAGAGGCCAAAGGGAAAAGAGAGGGACAGGTGGCCTGGAGGGAGGGAGCAGCTGGGCAGTGGATCAGGGTCATGTGGGGGAGGCAAACCTGATGTGACTGAGCATCTCCAGCTGGGAGAGACTCTACAAGGGTCAACTCAAGCCTAAACACTGCAGAACAGGGCCCTCAGTGCCTGAGCTCACAGCATTTCATGTGAAAATCCTTTTTTCTGGTTCATGATCTCTGTTGGCTGTTTTATCTTTGCACCACTGTACACAGGTTTTCAGTCTGTCACAGAGGGGTGGACAAGAAATCAAACTGCAGGGGTTTCAAAAGCATGAAGGAGAGAAGCCCTGGTGAGGAAAAAGGAAGTAAAAGAAAGATAAAAAAAAGTAATAAAAGAAATAAGAAAAAAAAAGAAAAGAAAAGAAGAACGACGAAGAAGAAAGAAGAAGAAGAAAGAAGAAAAAGGAAGAAGAAAGAAAAGGAAGAAAGAAGAAGGAAGAAGAAGAAAGAAGAAGAAGAAAGAAGAAGAAAGAAAAAGAAGAAAGAGGAAGAGGAAGAAAGAAAAAGAAGAAAAAGAAAAGAAAAAGAAGAAAGAAGAAAAAGAAGAAAGAAGAAGAGGAAGAAAGAAAAAGAAGAAAGAAAAAGAAGAAAAAAGAAAGAAAAAAGAAAAAGAAGAAAGAAGAAGAGGAAGAAAGAAAAAAAGAAAGAAAAATAAGAAGGAAGAAGAAGAAAGAAAAAGAAGAAAAATAAAAAGAAAAAGAAGAAAAATAAAAAGAAAAAAGAAAAAGAAAAAAATAAAAAGAAAAAAGTAAAAGAAAAAGAAAGTCACTGGAGGGAAGTGGTACATTTTTCTTTAGGTTAAGTCTCACTTTGCATTGATCACATGCACATGCACAGTGAGACACGAAGGATCCCAGCTGCCATAACCAGAGAAGAAATACATTTAATAGTCTTCAGAAGAATTGTAAATTGATCAGGAAAAATTATCAGGAAATATCAGGTGCCTCTGGGAGCTGAGTCAGGGCCAAACTCCATCTTAGGGGCTCCAAAATCCTTCTGGAGGAAGTTCTTCCCTGAACCCAGAGGCAGATGAGGTGGGAGTTCCATCACCTCACCGAGATGCCTTCATCAGGCCAGTGTTCACTCTGTGACACCTTTAGGGACTTGGCCCATGACATGTCCTTGTTTCTTCAGCAGGAAATGGAAGATTTGGGGCTGATGAGCACAGATGGGACAGCACAGGATAAAGAGAAAGAGAGACAAGGTTGTTACTCAAACACAGAGAGCACTGGAGGTGTCTGGTGTGGGCTCTGCCATCTTTTGGGGCTATAAAGGCTGGCAGGGACCAGCAGCCCTGTCGTGACTTGCCATCAGAGGCTGCAAATTTTGCCTAGTTTGTGCTCCCAGGCAGCCCTGCTTCCCTGCAAGGTGAATTTCAGACTGGCCACAGCAGTGTCCTCCCTGAGCCACGGGCACAGTGTGACCCACAGATGCATAAATCACGTTTGGAGGTCAGCCCCAGGTGAGCCGAGGCCAAAGGGGAGAAGAAGGTTGAGTCATGGCAGCAGGTCACCACCCAGGGAAAAACCCAGGAGAAGCCACACAGCCCTGGGAATGCAGGGCCACTGCTGGGGCACTCACCACAGGGTCACTTCTCCGGGTGAAACCAGGGCAAATGGGCCACCAGGATTTACTTGTGGTAGCCCAGGCTGCAGATAAACATTACCCATGTGCCAGAAGTGGTAACAGGGTGGCCCATGGCATTTTTTCCATTTGGGACAGTGAGGCAGGAGGCTTTGCTTGCACTGCCAGCCAAGCAGGGGAGACTGAGCTGCCTCCAGCCTCACAACAGACCCGGGTTCTTCACTTGCAAACCTGCCATTCACATCTCCACAGAGCATTTGTCACCCTAAAAATTATTTTATTTATTTATTTTGCATTGGTGCTGTTTTGTGCACGTGGTTGGGAAGTTGCCCAGCGCTTCCCTGAATTACTGAAAACATCTGGTTCAATTTTGGGGAGGAAAAGCCACTTTTCTTGCTGTTTATGCAGCACAGCCCCACACAAAAGGAGGGCTCCAGGCTCGGAAAGCTTCAGGATCTTCGGAGCCTCTCAAAAACCTTTTAATTACCTTTGAAATAGGACAGGTCTCGCTCTTTGGGGAGCATCACGAGACCTGAGAGCAGAAAAAAGCTGAGAGAGCTGGTCCCACCGACTCCCAGCTCCAAGCCAAACAGGTTTGGCCAGCTCTAATTAAGGTAATTAATATCCTCAAGCCTGTTATTAAGCAAGAAGCAGTAAAAGGGAGTCTCCCCTTTACCTCAGGGTCCTGCCCAGCTCCTCAGCCCAACAAGCAGCCCATTGTCAGCCCCAGGGCTGCATCCTGCTGCTCAGGGCACCTCAGGAAGTCACCAGATGAGCCCCCATCCCCTTCTCAGCACTGGGAAGGAAATTCAGGCCATGTTCCAGCACGTGCCTTGGACACAGCGATGCCTGCTGAGATGTTTGAGGGGTGGGAGGTGTTGGAAAGGTAGCCCAGTTTATTCCCTGCTCCCCCTGAAACAGGATGGGAACATCCCCAGGGCTAGGTCAGGTCTGCACATCCCCCCAGAGAGCTGGAGTCTGAATTTGGACCTGAATTTGGGCCTTAGGCTGGAAGGCTCATGGACATGAAGCAGCACTGGAAAGGGAGTTCATTTCAAAGACCCTGGTGAGCCTTCAAAATCAAATAAATAATATAAATTGAGAGAGATCATTAAGAAATCCCATTTAAATGTAAGAAATAGCTTTTTCCTATCAAGGGAAAATTAGGTTGGATATTAGGAAAAAGTTTTTCACAGGAGGAATGATAAAGTACTGGAATGGAGAGATGTATTTAAATAAAGCCTGGATGTGGCACTTGGTGCCATGGTTTAGTTGAGGTGTTAGGGCTGGGTTGGACTCGATGTTCTTGGAGGTCTCTTCCAACCCTGTGATTCTGTGAATTCTGTGACTCTGTGATTCTGTGAATTCACTGTGAGGGTGGTCAAACAGAGGACAGGGTTGTCCAGAGAGGCTGTGGAGCCTCCATTCTTGGAGAAAGGCAAAATCCAACGGGACATGGTCCTGGACAACCTGCTCTAGGTTGCTCTGCCTGGGCAGAGTGATCTCCAGAGACCCCTGCCAGCCTCAATTCTCCCATGATTCTATGAAATTAAATATGCATTAAATAATGATATGCAGCAAATTCATGGGGTCACAAAATCCCAAAAGGTTTTGGGTTGGAAGGGACATCAAAACTCATCCAGTGCCACCCCTGCCATGGCAGGGACACCTCCCACTGTCCCAGGCTGCTCCAAGCCCCAGTGTCCAACCTGGCCTTGGACACTTCCAGGGATCCAGGGACAGCCACAGCTGCTCTGGGAATTCCAGCCCAGCCAGGAATTCCATCCCAATATCCCATCCATCCCTGCCCTCTGGCAGTGGAAGCCATTCCCTGTGTCCTGTCCCTCCATGCCTTGTCCCCAGTCCCTCTCCAGCTCTCCTGGAGCCCCTTCAGGCCCTGCAAGGGGCTCTGAGCTCTCCCTGGAGCCTTCTCCTCTCCAGGTGAACACCCCCAGTTCTCCCAGCTTTTCCCCATAGAAGAGATGCTCCAGCCCTTGGAGCACCTTTATGGCCCTGAGTACATATAAATAGATAATATATATAAATATATAATATGTGTATATGGATGTATCATGTACACCATGGTGGAACACAATGTATTCCAGGCCTTTCTTTCCTTTTTCTTTCTCATCCATCCAGCTTCACCAGGGAAACACCACAAGGCATCCAAGGCAGCAATCCCTGGTGCACAGCAGATGCAGGAGAGATGCTCTGCCACCAACCTCCCCTTTTGCTTGTGCAAAAAAAAAGGACCTGACCATTTTTTTAACCTCATACCTGTCTGTTCAAGTCCTTTCCCCCCCACCTCAGCGCCCCTAGGTAGGAAAATTCCTCCCAGAGGAAAGCACTGTTGCAATCTATTTTGTTTCTCAGTCAAGTACAAGAGTTTGGTATTTTTCCACTGGAAATTCTTCTCTGATGCCTTCTTTCAAAGATGCCTAGAAGGAAAATTAGCTTTTCCACTGCTGGCCTGAGAGAGCCCAAGGTGTCAGACTGCCCTGCAGGAATGTGGAGTTGGATACCATGGGCAAGGGAGCTCAAAGGAGATGAGCAGCCCCTAGGAATGGCTGCTACATCCCAGCCAGCCTTAACGAGGGAAGGAAGGAGCATGAGGGCTCAGAAAAGCAGCAGCAATGTGGTCCTGGATGGTTTTCCATAGGTGGAAGGAATAGGGGTATGCCAGTGTGTGCTGGGATAGCTGCACACAAGCAGCTGGATCTGTTCAGCGAAGAAAACACTTTCAGTCCAAAAATGGCACAACTGAGCTTGAGAAATCCCATCCCCATCATTCCACTTCCCTGGCAGTGTCCGAGGTCAGGCTGGATGGGGATTGGAGTAACCTGGTCTGGAGGAAGGTGTCCCTGCCATGGCAGGGCTGGAATGAGATGAGCTTTAAGGTCTCTTCCAACCAAAAGTGTTCTGTGATTCTGTGATATTCTCCAGGGTCTGGGTTCCCTTTTCATGAAGATTTAGATCTCCATGGGGTTTGTCATGCCTTGCTAACCCCAGGGACTTCCAGGAGCTACAGATGATAACCACTGAAATGGAAATGTCACTGGATTGGAGAGCTTCAAACTCTGACCTGCAACATCCTAGGACTGGCCATGGCAATGGCTCTGTGCTTGGAGAGTTATCCATGAGGATGGGATGTGGCACGATTTTGCCTTTGCCCTTTAAATGGTTTCTCCTGGTCATGTGCACACATGAGGACAAAATCCTCAGTTAACTCCACTGCAAACTGGGGTAGAAGTTCTTGCCCCAAAAATGTGTGAGTTCACAGCACCAAAGCCAGCAGCTGCTGCTGAGAGGAACAAACCACTGAGGTCTCCTCTCTCAGCAGCAGCAAATGGGCAGAGGTGAGCCTGGAAAATTTCATCCCAAATACTGAAAGCAAAGTCCAGAGACCAAGTTCTAGTGGGAACTGTCAGACCAAATTGCATCAGAGCTGGACAGAGCCCAGGAGGCAGGACAAGCTCCAGCCTCTGCTCTCAACCACCCTCTGTGCCAGGACCTCCCTCATCCTGGCCAGGCACCAACCTCCACTCACCCTACAGCTTCATACCCTGCAGAGCTGGAGAAGAAAGACACTTCAGTTACTTCAAACAAAACTTTCAGAAGCTTTATAAGAACAGGTGAAACACCTATGTACTTGTGGAAAAGATAATAAAGGACTTATTTTTTTTTTAATATATCAGGCTTTGTCTGAGGTATGTAGCTGCCCTGGGGAGCAGAGGACAAGATTCCAGCAGTTTTCAAAAGCAAACTGGACATTGATGCAATGGAGATTCAGAAGGTGACCCCTCTGGTGCCCAGCAGGGAGAGGATCTCCCATGCCTGGCATTTCAGGGGAGGATTTTGGAGACAAGCTCTTTCTTCATTTGGAGATATCTGCTAGATATTGTTTTGCTGCTCAGGTAGGAGTCTGTAGGCTCAGAGCCTGATCCAGTGAGCAATAACTCTGCATTGACTTCAAGAAGCTTTGGATCAGGCACAGAATGAGCTTGAAACCAACATCTTTGAGCTTCCTAAAGAGAAATTCCCTCTCTTCACACTTCTGAGGCCAAGCAAACACTTTAGCACAGTGGCTGCTTTCAGGGCTGGGCTCAGGTACACGGCCTCAAGTACATTTGCCACGGCCAAGGAGGAAGCTCTCCACTTGAGTGGGGGCTTTTCTGCTTGGTGGAGGAGAAATCTCTTCAACAGAAAGTGTCTGACTGGACAAACATCCTTCCTCAACATCATCCAGCCCTGATAAGGTCCCAGCACTAGACAGGCAGAATCCATGCAGAAAGGTTCTCTCATAATTCTTTCCCCCGTTGGGCAGGTGCCAATTGCTCAACCTGGGTAATAATTTGCTCTGTGAGTAAGAAAACCTAGATCCCTTGTGCTTGACCTGTGTCCTGCCTGGGAAATTCAGATGGGTGATCAAGGACCCACGCTGGCTTTGGACAGAGCCCTGCTCCCAGGGGAATGCCTGTGTTGGTTCATCCATCCTTTCCTGGCAGGATGGGATGGAGGATTGCAGCACACCCAGGATGCTGATACACACCTGGTGTGCAAAGCCAGGAAATCAGGGTTGTCCCCATGAAGTCAATCACTGGGAAAAGTTGGATTGTATCATAAATTCCTGGCTGGGGGAATACTGGAGGCAGCTCTGCCAGCAGCCAGAGCTCTCCGGAGCACGGAGCCAACAACCTGTCGAGGGGAAATGTACCAACAGCAGATCTGTACTTCTTAAAGGGATTAATTCAATCAAACCAATTCACATCACACAGTCAGCAGCTCCTCACGAAGCAAAACAAAGGCAGGGAGGGAGGGGAAGGAGGAGAAGGAGACAGGCCAGCTCTGCTCCCTCCAACTAAACCAGAGCAAACGGTGCAGGAGGCTGCCAGCCTCCCCTCCGTGCTCTCTCGAGGGATGCACCACGCTGGGGAAGCACATCCAGATGCCTGCAGGGAGAGACAAGTGGCTAATTAGAGTCCTGGCCATGGAGGGCACTCAGCAGCTCTCTGAGGGGCTCTCCCCCAGCCCAAAGATGAGCTGCCAAAGGGAAAACGTGCCAGGCGCAAGCTGGGACCTTCAGTCCATTTTTTTTTCCTTATTTTTTTTTCCAGTCCATTTTTTTTCCTGTTTTTTTTTTTCTCTCTCCCTGGTGGTGTGATAATTTTTTACTAATTATCAGCTTGTGTTGCTTTAACCATGTCAGCAGTGTGGGGCTGGAAAGTCAAATATCCATCAGTGGAGCTCCAAAATGGATGAGAAGGGTGGGATCAGTGAGGATTCCAAACACGTGTCATCATTTTAGCCACCCTACACTTTGGGCACAGCCCCTTCTCTTTTGGTCAGTTCTGAATCTGTAACTTTTGTGCTTCTCCATGAGCTAAAAGCTGCTGGTTCCTCAAGAGGAAAGTCATGACTTCTCCGAAATTTCAGGAGCCCAGAAGTTGGAACAGCAGAAGGAGAAACATCAGGAACCCCAAAATCATACTGAAACCATATTCCCAAGGGGAAAAGAAATCTGGAAAAAACACTGCAAATAATTAGTAGGGAGAAAATCCTACTGAGATTTTCTCTAAACCAGTGGTATTTATTTTGCAGTTCAGAAGAGCTGGGGAGCTTTGAAACTGCTCCTGACGTTTTTAGTGAGTGGGAAACTGGGGCTCAGAATGATAAACTCATGTTTCTGAGCACAGCTATGGATTTTTCTCTCCCTCTTTGGAGCTCTCTGGCTGCTCTCATTTGGACTTGCCTCAGGAGAGGTCACTAAATTCAGCTTTGGTGAGGCACCTAAAACCAGCATCTATTTTTCAGCTGCAGAATTGAATTCAAACAAAGTAATTTATCAACAGTGATTAGAACCACCTGAATTTCTCACCCTTGGCTTGACCATACATCAGAGAGGCAACCAAATTTTCCACAGGTGATACTTCACTTGGTCCTCTTTCATATTTTAAAATTCCTTTGGAAGAAGTTCCTACCCCCATTTTACTTTTTGTCCTCAGCTGTCCCCCTGAAGTCTCCAGCAGAGGTCACAAATGAATCATTTCTGCCATGAGCTAAACCAAACCTTTACTTGCAGAAATCCAGAAGTGAAAAAGGCTTTTTCAATATTTTTTTACTATTTTGCTAGTTTATTCCACTTGGGTTTGATGAAATTATCACCCAATGATGGGTGATGGGTATCACCAGGATGAAATTATCACCCAATTTAGGCCACCAAAAAATGCTATTCAGAGCAGTTGAGCGTGAGTTGGTGTTTTGGACAATCTTTGGAGTGTTTTTTATTTCATAAATTAATAAAACTGTCTTAGGCACATCCCATTTCCCACCAAACTTGCTGGGAAACATTATTTTGTCCCAAAATTTCTGATTAAAAGCAAAGGAGAAATACCCATTGCAAGAGCAGTTTATATCTGCTCTAATGAGTAATTAAGTAATTGTGCCATCAAATCACTCCCTTCCTTGAGGATTTTATGATAAGGGCAAGGCAGAGGGAAGGAGAAATTTGAACTTGGATGTCTGACCTTATGAAGGGCTGATCCACCAGTGACCCTCACTCAGAGCTGCTCTTTGTCCTTTCCTTCGTGGCCTGGATCTCACCTTGCTGAGGAATGGGAAAAATCCTATTATAATAATTTCTCACCCTGTTCAAGCTGGAGGGAACATATTGGACCCCACACAACCCCTGAAATGGATGGGAATAAAATCCCATTCTTGTCCTTGTGCAAGATCTCCCCAAGGCCCTGGAGAAGGGGACACAGGAGCAGGAGCCTGGGTGGCCCTGCAAGTGTCAAAGCAGCTTTTTCAGAAGCCCTTGAACAGTACTTAGGGCTGGATCTGCTGGCACATTTTTTATTTATTTTAATGCAGAGCATTTCTTTCTTGGCACTCAAGAGGCATTGAATCCATGACTTAATCCGGCAGATCTGCACCAGAAAATCATCCAAGTGTATTGGCCAAAAGGGGTGGGGAAGCAAAATAAAAGAGGGGGGAAAAAAAATCAACAACTGGTTTAAAGTGTAAATAACCGTGCTGGGTGACAGCTGCCAGGAGTGAGGCTGAAATCCTGAGTGGGAGAAGAATGGAAATAACCCCAGGCCACAGAGCTGGTGTGATATTTCCCACCCCTTGGGGAGCCCACGTGGCCAGGCTAGGTTTGTATGAGAAGAAAACAAGGACAGAAGCTCCAGTGAGGAATTGGAGCGTGGTCCCACCACTTCTAATTGCAGCTGAGGTGGGATTCACCCCACCTAATGGTAGGGATGAAAGCCAGCAGACAAATTAAGACCCCCCAAATTGAGGTGTTCATACAAAATGTCTTCTTAGGTGTTTGAGCTCCTAGGGGAAAGAGCAAAGATGATGGGCTTTGTCTAGGCACTTAAACCCAGAAGAATTCAATGTGAAAGATGTTTTCCACAAGGACCTGAACTCCTGAGCAAAGACCTGTTCAAAACCTCTGCTCCACCTTCAAATTTCCTTCCAGATCCTCACCTGAGGAGGCAGCAGCCTGCAAAGAGACTGGAGCATCACCAGCACTGGGGATTATCTGTTTGCTTGGATTGGCTCCATGTGACACAGGCACACTGAAAATGCCAGGAATTGCTCCATGTTGCTTCAGGGAGGGCTGTGGAAGCCACAGCACTACAGAGCATTAGAGGCATTTCAGAGCCAGCTTTGTCACTCAGGAGGAAAACGATCCTGGGGAAGGTGGCAGCTTGCCACAGAAATGTTCCTGATCTTCACATGGTGTTCAGAGCTCGGAGCTGGGACATGTCCTGACACAGAACTCCACTCCTGACACGCTCCACAGCACTGCTTGGGAGATGGAGAGGCCTGGAGTGGACAGGAGCCCATTCAAACCTGGGGAATTGCAGTGGAGAAACCAAACACTGAGTGAGAAAAGAATTAACCCAACCCAGAATTAACCAGTCCCACATCCTTCAAAGGCCCACGTTGGAGCACTGCTGGCCAGGATGGGAACATCTCCAGGAGGGAGATTTGGTGGGATGAGTTTCTCTGAGAAGGTGCCTCTGTTGATTCATGAATTGCTCAAATGGGAGCATCTCAGATTTGGTGGAACAGGTTGCCTTGGGAAGGAGACAGCTGATGATACAAAACAAGAGGAGCCCACAGGCTGGTCTTTTCTCAAAGCCCAATGGATTCGAGCCTGGGAACTGCACAAAAGGAAGTTTATGTTGGCATCTCACTGGCCAGGGCCATGCCAAGCACACCCAGCGCTCCCACAGGCACCAAAACCCAAATCAAAATGAGACTCAAACATCAGCGTGCAGGAAACTTTTGGGATTTGGGCACCTGAAGAGGAGCATGTCAGAATTTAACCCTTCCATCCCTCAGTGTCCTTGTGCCCAGATTTCCTCAGGAAGCCCTAAGGGCCATGACTTATCCTTTTTCATGGGATAAAGGTGGGGATGGTCCCAACTAGCTTTGCAGAGGAGGACACAACCTGTGCCAGTGGCTTTGCAGCCCTGATGGCCGCCAGGCACCAGAGATGTGCCCAGGGACTGTGCTGGGACCATCCCAGGAGTGTCAGGACACAGAGGGATTGTGGTGCTCACAAACCTCATCAGCACAGTGGTGATGGAGAGGGATTTTCCAGATCCTATCAAAGTCCAGTTCAAGGAGTGGGAAAGGCTGGACAGTGCACAGGGAGTGAAGCTGACAATGCTGCAAGCAGAGTCTGGAGCCAGGAAAATCTGCAGGATTCAGAGGGAAAGGAGGAGAAAGTGACCTCCCTGCTCAGGCCATGCCCAGGGGGAAGTCAGGGTTAACCTGGCCTGGAAAATACACACAGGTGGGGTCCATAGGGTCTGGATACAGTTCTATTCCAAACTGCCACATCCAAGCTGCCTCTGACACTCTCAGTTTCCCCTCCTCACGCTGTTTGGAGGAGTTTTTTTTCACATGTCTGTCCTCACCTGCACAGCTTCAGCTAAAACACTGCTCAGGAGGATGTGATAAGGTGATGTCAAGGCTGTTTGCCAGCCTGCCCAGCAGCAAGAAGCTGCTTTGGCAGCCAGGAATGACAGGGAAAGAGGAGAAACGTGGCTGGCTGGCTGCCCTGGGAGCAGGGAGGACACTGGGGATGTCCATGGATTTTATCTGAAATGTCCAGTTACGTGTGGGAGGTGAATGAGGAGCAGGGGTGGTGCACAGATCCTTACCCCACTCAGCATCACTCTACAAAACCCAATTCCCTGCTCCAGGGAATGTTTTAGTGGATAAAACTCCCAAAACTTGCTTGTCCCTCCTGGTGACTGGGGTGGTGAGTGAGAGGGGAAGTTTTGGGGGTTTTGCACATCACAGGAGTGGGGCTCAGTCCCCAGACACTCCCTGGCACCTCCTGGGAGAGTGGCATTTGCAGGGATGCTGTAGCTGAGCACAGATCACCACCATCATAATTTTTATTATTATTATTATTAATAATAATAATTATTAAAATATTGCTACCAGTAACTGCTCTAAGTTATTACTGAAGATGGCAGTGGATGGGGTGGAACAGGAATTTTCTCAAAATCTAGTGAGTTTTGCCCCCTGCTCTGCCTCACAGGGACACCTCAAAGCCTTAAATCAGTGGGAGAAATCCAAGATGCTCTTCCTGGGACAGCAGCAGGGCCATACTGAGTGTCCTCCTGGACCTGAGCAATTCCCTTACCCAGCAGGGATGTTACCACCCACCAGCCTTCAAGGTGAATTTTACACTGAATTCTCAGTTTCTCTGTGCTCTGCTCTGCAGCTCTTGGCTGCAGCTGGGACTCAGGAGTCTTTGTTGCAACCTGGTTGTCCAAAAACAGGTCGGCTTTAGGCACCTGAGCTTTTCCTGATGGAAAAGCACCTCCTGAAGAAATTCCCAGCCGGGGATGGCCAGCTGCTCTCACAGGAGACAGGTGAGGAGTGACACAGGCATGGAGGTGGTGGCTGGTGTTGGATGGCTGTTGAATTATTATTCTCAATAATTAATATTATTAATTATTATTTCCACCAGCCACCACGCCTCACCCCCGTGCTGGCATCTGTGTGCTCTGAAAGTAAATTTGCTTTTCAAGGAGGCTGAAAAACGTGCACTTGAAGAGGAAGGGAATAGACCCAACTCGTTTACACAAACAAGCAGGAGAACAGGCTTGTCACATTCCAGGCGTGCTTCCCCCGGCCGCCGGCCCCCTCCTGCTCCCATGAAGGCTTTTTCAAAAGAAATCCAGCATGGAAAGCTCCCCATCCCCAAAAATCCTGATGGGGATCTATTTGTGGGGTGGCCTGGTTATATTTAAGCTCCCAGGGTAATTTTTCCATCCTGGCCTTGTTTTGAAATGCAAAGGGAAGGGGTTGAATTTTCCCCTTGGGAGGGCTGTCATCATCTCAGACCCTTCCCTGAACGACATGGGATGGCCCTGTCCAGGCTGGGGAACTTATTAATATTGTTAATAACAATAATTATTAAAATATCGCTAGCAGTAATTCCTCTAAGTTGTCACTGAAGGTGGCGGTGGAGGGGGTGGAACAGGAACTTTCTCAAGACAAAACCAGTGAGTTTTGTCCCCTGCTCTGCCTCGCAGGGACACCTCAAAGCCTTACATCAGTGTCCAAAAGAGAGAGGCTGCACTCTCCATTGGGGAGCATTCCTGGATCCCTTCTCTGGGAAGATTCCAGCGAATCCCACCGGCACCTCAGTGATGCTCCCTAGGGATGTCTGGCTCTGGGAGCCCGCAGGGGAGGCTGAGCCTTGGTTTGCAGGGCTGGGGAAGAGAAAATCCAGGAGGGAAATCAGATAAGGCACATTCCTGGGCGCACATTACTGGAATGACTCCGTGTCGCAGCGCTAATGCCCATACTTGACCGAGGAGCTGCACGGATCCACTTGATTTATGGAGCAGAGGCACAGGCAGAGCCAGCCTGAGCAGGGAGGGTGCTTTCCCAGCCCCTGTACAACAGGGACAATGTCTCTGCTGTGCGTGAAGTGCCAGAGAAAATGGGAAATGCCAGGAGAGAGATAAGGGCTGCTCCAGCCAGGAAGGCAAACTCGGTGCATGTCCATCACTCCTCGGCTCTTGATCAGCCACCTGGGCACCTGGGCCAGGGGAGCCTGCTGGCTCAGGGCTTGCAGAGATAGAAAGAACTCAATTTTAATGAGGAGAAAGCAGCTCAGCCTCACCCCACACCACAGGGTTATCCCTGTTATCCCATCACAGCCGATGGGCACCAGCAGTGATCGACCTTCGCAGCTCTCCATCATCCCCAGGGCTCCTCCACCTACCTCCCAACACCAGATTGGTTTTCCCTCTTTTTTGCTGGATACTTGGCAGAGAAAATTTCAGGATGTTGTAGTTGTGTTCAGCACATATCTCAGAATGGTTTGGGTTGGAAGGAACTTTAAAGACCATTCATTCCAACCCCTGCCATGGGCAGGGACCCCTTCCATTATCCCAGGTTTCTCCAAGCCTGATCCATCCTGGCCTTGGACACTTCCAGGGAGCCAGGGGCAGCCACAGCTTCTCTGGGCACCCTGTGCCAGTCCTTCATCACCCTTATATGAATTTCTTCCTAATAACTGATTTAAAAGCTCCTCTGTCAGTTGAACCATCATCCCTGTGGATGACAGTTTGATTGGTCTCATTTTGCAGAGGAAACTGAGACAGGGTGACATCCATTCTCTGGATGAGTAACCAGGCCTGAAAATGGGCTGGAATTGCCTTTGGTGGTGCTTCAGCTTCCCTGGGAGAAATTTCTTTTCCTTCACACCTCAAGCTGGAGGGGGAATTCAGAAGGGTCTGATGTGAAATGCTCCATTGGGATCCCACCCTGATAGCTGGGGTTTGGGGCTGTATATTTTCTGATCCCAAGAGAAATTGGGGTAATGCAGGGACTCAGAAACATCAGAAACCTGAGCTGCCAGGTCCTGTATGCTCTGTGCCTCAGTTTCTCCACCTCCCATGGGATGAACTCTGCTTTGATCCCCCCCATCCCAGCAGAAATCCAAGGGGAATGCTGTGATTTCACCCAAAAGGAGAGCTGGTGGTGTGGCTCCAGGAGTCTGGGTGTTCCTCAGCAGCCTAAATCTGTGCTGGGCTCAGCTCTCAGCTCTGCCCAAGGTGCTGTGATTATCAGCCCAAACCCAAATCTTTGGGCTGTGCTGCTATGGCCCCGAAATTCCAACCCTCTGACCACCACCTCTGTCCATCCCAGCCCTGGAGTTTCCTGGCTTGCAGCTTGTTTACACACATTTCCTCTCTGAGCTGTGACTCAGGCCTCAGGTATTTGAGAATTTGGTCACTCCTGAGCTAAGTCACCCTCCCAGCACTGGGAGGGACTTTGGAAATCCTCAATGGAGCACCCAAGTTCCCACCACTCCTGGCTGTGGCGTGGTTTCCTCTGTCCCAGACATCCTGGAGTGATGGAGAATCCTGCAAGGGTTCACCCCAATATGTGCCTTGACACCAGAACGAGTTTTTTGGTGCTGGGGCCAGGACAGAGAAACCAGACCCACATCTTTCAGGTCCAGCTTGGAAAAGCAGCAGCAACAGCATCTCCTTTAGGGCCAGCCTGATGCTTCTTGGCTGGGGTGGAAGGCATGAGATCTTGGGGCTCAGTGTGGGTTTGTCCTGGCACGAGGATGGTGTGGGACATGGACACGAGGTCCTGCACTGAACTCACTGATCCTTGACCTGCTCCAAAATTACCCCCTGTGAAGATAATTCAAAGCTACATCCATGCCCAGATGCACCCAGCAAAGAGCAGGAGTTTGGCTGAGTTGGGAATTGGACATTTTCTGGAGCCCAGGCCCCTCTAGACTCCAAACAGTCCATCTGAGCTGCAGAATTCCATGGAATGACACAAACAGGAGCTGGGTACAGGCACAGCTGCCAAGGGCCTGAAATCTGGGAGCGGGGGGATCCAAAACCGAGCCTGATGTGAAGGCTCTCCTCTAAACCACAGCAGATACCACCCAGGTGAGGGACAGCCCACATGTGGCACTGAGAGACCCTGGCATAGATTCCCAGAGAAGCTGTGGCTGCCCCTGGATCCCTGGAAGTGTCCAAGGCCAGGCTGGACAGGGCTTGGAGCAGCCTGGGACAGTGGGAGGTGTCCCTGCCATGGCAGGGGTGGAACAAGAAGAGCCTTAATGTCCCTTCCAACCCAAACCATTCTGTGATGAGGTAAACTGAGGCACCAGCCTGTGGGGGGCTCCATCCTGGAGGCTCCTGCTCAGCAGCCACAGAAGGTATTTCCTACAGACACAACCAGGGCTGAAAGATCACAGCATAAACATCCCTTTGATGGGGATGTTTATGCTGTTTCCCTCACTGGGAAAAAGCACTTTGGTGCCTGAATCTATTCCATGAGGTCCAAACACTGACACCCCATGTGGGTGAGGGATGGGGAATCTGTCAGGGAAGGAGGAGCATGCAAAGCTTTGCACCTACAGCAGGTGGGGACAAGCCAGGAGAGCCCTGTGCCACCGCAGTGGGCTCGAATTAGAGATCCCAGGATGCTCCTCATCCCTGGGGAAACCCCAACACGTCCTGGCAGCCAGTCTGTCCATGCAGCAGGACAGCAGCCCCCGGACAGCCCAGACTGACCCCTCTGTGTCCATCCATCACCTCCTAATCCCCAACCTCTGACCTCCCTCCTTTGTGCTGCCGAGGGGAAAACTCCCGTGCTAAGGCGACAAGGAAATGACCCGGAGTCTGATCCCCCTGATCCCTGCTCCCCCTCCCGGGATGGGCCATGTCCCCCCCAGCCAGACCCTAATCCCCCGGGGCCGGACAGGTCACCAGGGACTGTCCCCTGAGCATCACCAAGGGGTAGCGACCCTGCTGAGTGCTGGAAAAGAGCTGTTCTGCCCCAGATTCCCTCCTGGAAGGCAAGGATGCAGCGGATGAAATAGGAGAAGGGTATTTTTTGTTCCTTCATGTCTAGGGTCGCTGCTCCATCTAGTGTTGGAAGTGTCCCTGCAGCAGCCAGCACCGGGAAGGGACAGATCAGCAGCTTGGAAAACGCGACACTGAGAACTTTTTGGAGGAGCACAAAGTCCTGGTCACTTCATTCTGTTTGGTTTCCTGGGTTTTTTTCTTTTTTTTTTGTTTTGTTTTTTGTTTGGTGGGGGNTATGTTGTTGTGTTTTGTGTTGTGTGTGGGTGGTGTGTTGTTTTTTTTGTTTTTTTGTTGTTTTTTTTTTTAATTTTTGGAGTGTTTTTTGTTGCAGGGGAAGATCTGTCCCTCTTCTCTAGCACATCCCAAAAGCTTTGCTGGTGAACTCCAAAGATGCCACGGAAGGAGCTGGAGAGTCAGATGAAATCCGAGTGCTCAAGTGTGGGCAGTCAGTTCATTCCCAGATCTCAAATGTGACACCTCTACCCCCAAATGAAGCTTTGGGTACAGGGGAAAACAGGAATACCCTCTGGCAAAGGCTGCCACCACGAAGGGGAAGAATTCATGGTGACACAAAGAAATGCCATCAGCAGGGTTCAGAGTAAACTCTTTCTCGTTTTGGGAAGGCAGCTGTGCCTTTCTCCAAGGAATTTGAGCAGGAAACATGATTTTCAACCTCTCTGTAAACCTTGCAGCTATCTCAGACCAGCCTGGGATCAAGACATTCTCAAGTTTTGGGGGTGAAACAGAGGAAATTGGCTCCTTTTTCAAAAACAGCCCAAAATGATTATTTGTAACTCAGCTGGGTCCACCATCCCTGGGTCACCATCCCTGCAAAAACCTCCAGGCTGTGGGAAGGGGAGGAAAGGAGGCCCTTACCCAGCATTTTGAAATCCCTGGAGAAACATAATGTTATTGGAGCATTTCTAAAAAATAAAGAAATTAAAAACCCCAACCTCCCCATCCCCAAATAATTATCTGAAACAGTCATGTTCCCAAAATAAAATGGATTTTTTTTTCTAGTTTACAAATAACATTGGCTGCTTCCAAATTGTTTTGCTGAATTGTCCGTTACAGCAAAGTGAAATTTTAAAAATGCTGGAGTGGGAGAGAAATTTTAGTTGTTTAGGAAGCACCACACATGGATCTGGGTTGATGCCAGAATAGGACCTTTGGGATCTTAACAGAGCCTTCCTGAACTGAAAGGAGCTTATAAAAATGAGGGACAGAGACTTTTTAAACAGGCTGGTAGTGACAGTACAAGGGGGAATAGTTTTAAACTAAAAGAGGTGAGATTTAGATGAGGTATTTGGAAGAAATTGTTCCCTGTGAGGGTGGGCAGGCCCTGGCACAGGGTGCCCAGAGCAGCTGTGGCTGCCCCTGGATCCCTGGGAGTGCCCAAGGCCAGGTTGGACATTGGAGCCTGGAGAACCTGGGACAGTGGGAGGTGTCCCTGCCCATGGCAGGGGTGGAACTGGATGATCTTTGATGTCCCTTCCACCCCAAACCATTCTGGGACTCTCCTTCAGAACCTCCAGTGGTGTCCCAGCTGCCAGGACAGACCCAGGAGTGGCAGCTCTTGGCTTTGATGAACCCCTCCAGCTATCACAGGACCAGGAAGAGCCTCCAAATCCACGGACAGACAGGACAGGAGCAGAGATCCCTCCTGTCTGTAGGATAAATCAGGTGGGAAGGGAGCCTCAGGAGGTCTGCAGTGCAGCCTCTTGCCCAAAACGTGAAGGATTGGGTCAGACCCAGAGGTGCAGGACATCACCCAGATGTGCCTTGAAGACTCTCTCTGCCCTTTGCTTTATTCCTGATGCCAGGGAAGGGAATTTGGACTGAGGAATTGCTCCCACACGGCAGGTGGTGACCACCCACGTCCCCGGGGTCAGGAGTGGGGCAGGGATTTTGGGGGTCTCCAGGTGTTTGGCAGCGTTACATCACCACTTCTCACTCTAGAAAGGGGGAGAAAGGGAGGAAACCTGCAGGAGCAGGAGCTGGCAGGGAGCACAACCCCTCTGTGCATCCCCTGTCCCCGTCCAGCCCCGCACGCCTCCTGCCACAGCTGCCCCGGCGCCACCGGGGACTTCCATCAGATCATACCTTAAAGCCAGGGACGGTCGGGAGGAGCTCAATGCGCTCCTGGCTTCCCCCCTGAATGCAATTTCCCAGCAAATGGTTATTTTGAATGGGAGGTTTGCCCAGGACATGAGATCGCCCAGCCCTCGGGTATTTCTCTCGGCTTTACACACTCTGAATGCTCCGAGACAAGAAGTTACACAGAGAACGCCTTTTGTCTGGCAGCACAATCTGCTTTTTTGTTCCAAGGGGGCCGAGATAATTGGAGCTGCGGAGCGCTACCTTAACGCTCTTCCACCAGTCATGGACTTAACTCTGGGGAGAATAACTCCCCGCAGTTATTGCCATAAAGCGACGCAGCGATTCAGAGAGCCCTTTTCACTGGCCGATGCCGGGGGGGACCACCCAGGCTCCGGCAGGACAAAGCCACCCCGGAGCCCGCTGCGAGGGGCACAGCGACCTGGGGCCGTGGGGAGGGATGCTCCTGCCCTGGTCCCCCCCCGCTCTGGGGCAGGGATGCAGGTCGGAGCCCCAGAGCATCCCACAAGGATGAGGCACGTGTGGAAAGGGATGGCGGGCTCGCTCGCCACGGGGCTTTGCTGGGTCCAGTGTGTG
The DNA here is from genome assembly GCA_013400855.1 of Buphagus erythrorhynchus. Lineage (NCBI taxonomy): Eukaryota > Metazoa > Chordata > Aves > Passeriformes > Sturnidae > Buphagus > Buphagus erythrorhynchus. The sequence continues at coordinate 20,657 of VZTT01003654.1, forward strand.
TGAGCAAAGCCTGGGGGTAGGGGGATTTGGTTTTTTAGGTGTGCTCAGAGGCAGCCGCCCCCTCTTTGCCACCTCTTCCCCACTGCTGTGCTCGTGCATCAGCTGCAGAGGCGTTTGCCAGCTCAGGCATGCAAATCTATGCATATAAATCCATAGAAATATATGTTAACGGGGGGGAAATCAACCCTTTTTTACTGCCATTATCCGGTTTATACTCACATGGAATGGGACTGGACAGTCTCCCCTTCTCCCATCCTCTTGTACCCGAGAGCAGGTCATGCTCAGACATCAGCTCCCTGACCCCACAGATAGCAGCCGTCCAGAAATCTAAATTAATTCTGGCACAAACAAACCTGGAGAAGGGCTGAACCACATCCCTGAGCCCCATCCCTGAACCCCATCCCTGATCCCCATCCCTGAGCCCCATCCCTGATCCCTGAGCCCCATCCCTGAGCCACATCCCTGAGCCACATCCCTGATCCACATCCCCGATCCCCATCCCTGA
>VZTT01003654.1:23367-52244 GCA_013400855.1 Buphagus erythrorhynchus
TTTTTTTTTTTTTTTTTTTTTTGTAGCTGCCCATTTGTTTTATTTTTTCCCCTATTTTTTCTCCCCAGTTTTCCATGGTTTCCTGCTTGATCTCAAGCCAGCTGGGACCAGAACGTGCCCTCTGGCATTGCAAAGACCTGCCAGTCGTTATTATTCAGCCCCAAATTTAAATTTTATCCAGAGTTTTGCTTTTGCTTTCATTTCAGTTGGAAAGGGAATAAAAGAAAGAAAGAAATGAAAGAAACAAACAAAAAACAAGAACAAAAAAAGAAGAAATGAAACCACAAAAAACTTCTCAGAGAAGGGCAAGTCCTGTTCTTGTCCTGCTAAAATGCAAAGAGCAGCTGGGGCTGGACCAAGGACTTAAAAAAAATCTGTGACCTCCTTAAAATGAGGGGAACAACCAAAATCATCCCAGCACAGCTTTCAGTTCCCTGCTAGCAGGACTGGACCTGTTGGGAGCTCAAAGCTGGATTTGGGATCTTTTTGGGATACCAGCAGAAAAATCTGGATGATGGTTCCTGGTTTAGGAGATGTCCTGGAAAGCTCCTTAATCCAGGACTTCTTGGAGCAGCTGCTGGAGGGTTTTCAAGCCAAGGAAAGTCACTGCTGTAGTTTGTTCCTTGGAAAATGAGGATTTGGGCCCAGACTCCTCCCAGGAGGTGCTGAACTGGAGTCAGTGTGAGCTGGAGCAGGAGCCAGAGAGGTGGAGGAGCTTCCAGGGTGACTCAGACTCAGGAGTTCAGGGATCAGCAGCTGCTCCTGTCACGGCCAGAGGGGACTTTCCCTCCCCAAAAGTCTGCACCCAAGGAGAAAGGCCTTTCAGGGAGCTAGAGCCTGGGATTGAGCGTTTTACAGCCAAAGAAATTCCAAGTGGCACATCCCAAACCCACATCTTCCCCTCTGCTGAAGCCACCAAACCAGGAGGAAAACATCCCCATGAGAAAACCTGTCCCCACCTGAGCTCCCCCTCCATGCAGCAGCCAAGGGACCCATCCCAAAGCCACGGCCCCATCATGCCTATGCCATGCCCAGAATGCCTAGAATCCACCTGGAAACTGTGTTTTCCTTACCTGGTTGTAATTACAGGTTTCATACCTCTGGAAATCCATGGCTTCAGGTCCTGGATGCTGGCTGCCAGTGGATTAGGAGAGCTGCTCCCCAATTCAGGGCCTCAAATCTCAAATTTTCCCCCATTTTCCCCTGCCTGCCTCTCACACACTGATGGGAAGAGGTGGTTGGTGTCCTCTGGCCTCTCCATCCCAGTTCACCTAACCCTCGTGGTGAGCTCACATCCATCCCTGCAGAATAAAACTGGGAACCAACCTCTGTTTTGGCTGCAGAGACAAATTTATTGTCACATCCATTCTAATTAGTGACCAGCACGTGCTCCTCAGAGCCTGGCCAGTGGATCAGGGAAAAGTGGAGCTGTTTTGGCAGCTCTGAAATCAGTGATAGCATTTTCTGTTGTGTGCCCAGCTCACACCAGGGTGAGTTCATTCTTAGAAACTTGACTCATTCTATTGCCTTTGTAGCTGCATCATGGGCACAGGCTTAAATGTTAATTGCAATTTATTTCTCGAGGATAAATCCCAGCTGTTTCCCTAGGGATGAGTGTGGCACAAGCCCTGAAAATCTAAAGAAGATGGGTGTTTTTCCAAGGGATGGCAGAAACCCAGGGGACAGATTTTAGGTTTTACCTTGTTTCCCTGAGGTGGGAGAAAAAAGACACCCAGGACAACCACAGGGCTGTCCCTTGGCCTGTGCTTGCAGATAGATCAAGTCCTTCCACTCTGCCCTGTGGACTGGGGCAAGGAGATGTCCTGGCAGGTGATTCCTGAACTACAGAGACCTTTCAAGGTCCTCATTTTTGATGCTTGTAAGTGTCATATGGAGCTACTGATAAATGTTACAGCCAGCCCATGGCAGATCTCTCACTTTTCCCAGGGCTTGAGGGCTTTTTCCTCCTGGGAATCCTGATGGATCTCTGTTAACTTTCAGCACTGGCAGATTCCACCCTCATCTGCAGTGAATGGGAGGATGCTCAGGCACTACTGCACCATACACCTCGTGAGGCTTGGTTATTTCACACCTGAATTTGCCTTTGACTTCAGCAGATTTACCTTTGGTCACAGAAAAACCTCCTGATCCAGCCCATGGGAGCCCAGGAGCAAAATCTGCTGAGCTCCAAGTGGGTGCTGGAGGCTGCTGAGTGAGCCCACCACACCCCTGCCACCCAGGCAGCCCAGGGAAAGAAGGGAAAAGTGTCCTCAGCTTCAGGTTTGTGGGAAGATGCAGGAATTTTAGATCAGAGAGAGGGATCTCTGCTCCTGGGGGCATCTCTGAGACCCCTCATGTCTCTCCTCATCTCTGCATAATGGCAAGGAGAGGGTCAGCCCGGGGCCTCTCTGATGCCTCTGCTTGTTCTCTTCCTCCTCCTGGCACAGAGATCTGTAAAAGGAGGATGGAGATGCCCCAGCCCTGGAAACATTCAGGATCATGTTGGCTCTGAGCAGCCTGCTCTGGTTGAAGGTGCCCCTGCTCACTGCAGGGCTGGATTAAATGTTCTTTAAAGGCCCCTTCTGACTCAAACTATTCCATTTTTTTGTGATTCATAGGGAATGAACTTGTCAGGGGATTGCTCACAGAGACACAAAATGAGATTAAATTACCCTGTCCTGCTGTGAGTTAGACATTCATAATTTTTGATTATTTTTGGTCCTGTCTGCACCACACCTTTCTCCTACCCCCAAACCCTTCTCCATGACCCTTCCTCCAGCAGCCCAAGTCCTTCTGCCTTGCAAACCAACCCTTCCATGCTGGAATTCCTCCCTCCTGCAATGTACATCTTGCAGAAAACTTCCAGAAAAACGACGCTGGCTGAACAAAACCCTTCAAGGTGACATTTTTCCAGCCTGGAAACAGAAGCTGGACCCCAATCACCACCGTCTGGGGTTTGTTTTTTTTCTTTCTCTCCATCAGGCAGGTGTCCAGGGGGGGCAGTGACCTGACATTGATGTTATAATTAGGCTGGTCTCCATCTCTCCCCCCTTGAACGAACAATCGCCGTCATTCTTGCCAGCGGTCAGAGTTCACCCAGGGCCTGGCATGGCTGTGACATTGATTGGCAGGTCCCAGGGCAGCTCCTTGTCAGGTTTGGGCTTATCAATTAGTGGCTGCACAGCTTAATGAGGTTTTGATGATGGAGGACAGGCAAAATTTCATTCCCACCCAGGCAAACATTGTGGCAATAACTTTGCTCCCTCTGGTGTGATTTTCTTCCAGAGCTCCATAGCTGAGTGACTTCATAGGGAGAGGAGGAGCCTTTCTCATCTTCTTACAAGGAATCCTGTCTGGAAAAGTGCCCTGAGTGACAGGATGCAACATTAAGAGTTTCTGAGGTGGCAGCTTTGCTGGGGTTTCAGAGCACTCTGCTGATGGAGGGGAAATATTTCAGCTGAGCTTTAAAAATCCAGGTTTTCTGTCAGTGGTCATTAAAAGCAGGAGGATTCAGGCCACAAGAAATCCTATACAGCAGCCTGGTGCTCTAGTGATGGTCAGACAGCTTTCCCTGATGGAGCTCTGTGAAACTGCTCTCCAAATGGGATGTTCCAATGCTCCCACCTTTTGTTTTAATGCTCCCCTTTTGTTTTAATGTTCCCACCTTTTGTTTTTACACTCAGAGAGAATCTCTCCTCCATAAAACAGCTCCAGCACTGTCTGATGGGCTGAGGGTAGGACCAGACCAGGGAATTTACTCTGGAATTGCTGCACTGCCCACCCCAGAGACCAGACTGGTCCCAGAGGCCAGACAAACTCAGCACACCCTACAGGATCATAAATCAAGCAATCAGCTGCCTCCAGCCCACAGCCACCAAATGGGAGAAGCTGTGGGACATTCAGATGAATGCCCAGTTGAAGGTATTTCTAACCTCACAGCAGCTCAAGGATTCCAGGGCACAGAAGCAAACATCCTTGTGCATGGGCTTTGGGGATCCCAGGATATCCCAAAGGACCCGATCCCATCAAATACTTTGATGGATAATCCCACAGCCCTGCCATGAAGACCTTGAGGAGTGGCTGGTGTCCTTTGGGGATGCCCAAACACAGGGGACAGTGGTGGGTGTCCATCCCCCCCACCCCACGTGGACCTGAGCCCTGGGGACCAGGACACCTGATGGGGCTGCACTGCCACGTTACCTCCAACATTAAAACACTAAAAACCCAAAACTGGAGAGGGTGGAGGGAGCCACCAACCATCAGCCTTGAGCTGCACAACCCCCCCATCCTGGGCTCAAACACTGACATTATTCCTCACTCCTAAAACATTCAGGACCTGCTGCAATTTGCCTCAGCATCTCCCCACCCTGGTGAATTCAGCTCATCATCCCCTTGGGAGTGAGGTCTGGCTGTCCAAAAAGGACATGGGTGCTAAGGGCTGTGTTCCTACAGCTGCAGATGCCCCAGATGCTGCCAGCTGTGGTTCTGGCTGATGGTGACCCCTCTGCATCTGAAGTGCTCTGGGGAGGAGATGCAGCCAGTGAGTGCTCCTTGACTACAGATGTTTGAGTTTCAGGGCAGGCTGAGCAGGTCACAGAGCGTTTTTCAGGCAAAACATCCAGCCAGAGTACATTTTCCAACCTAAATACTGAGTAAATTAAGTGTTTGTGGTCAAAATGATGTGGGAGATAAGGCCAGTCCATCCATGCCCTCCCAGGAGGAATCCCACCAGCTGAGTGTGGTCATTTCCCCTGGTGATGGGACCTGCTGGAGGTGATTCTGGAGCAGGATGGGTGAATCCCTCCTCTTTATCTCCATTGACACCTGAGGGTGGGTAGACTCTGGAAGAGATTTCCCAAAGTTGTGGCTGCCCCTGGATCTCTGGAGGTGTCCAAGACCAGGCTGGACAGGGCTTGGAGCAGCCTGGGATGGTGGAAGGTGTCCCAGCCCATGGCAGGGGGTGGAATGGGGAATATTTAAAGTCCCTTCTAACCCAACGCATTCTGTGATTCTGACAGCACAGAAATCAACTTTTCCCATCCAAGCCACCTTTCCTGGGTACCAAAAGGCATCACCAAGGCTGCCCCAACAGGGCATCACCCCACTGCTGCTGCAGCTTCCTCCCGAGGTGTGCTGATGTTAAACATCTCCTCGCTGCCAGGTTACCCTGCACCACTGACTCATGAAGTGCAGCTGCTTCCAAGTGAAGGAGGAGCAAAAAAAGGAGGCAGAGAGAGCTGAGGCAATTTCCCCAACATCCCTGAGGAGCTGGTGTTGGCAGCACAGAGCTGATCTGCTCCCCTTGCTCTCCAGCCCTCAGTGCCACAGCTGAGAGGCTCTCAAAGGTGCTCCAGATGAGTGGATCCTTCTGCCACCTAAATCAGCTCTGAGAGGAGAAACCACGGCAAAATAAAAGCTCTGAATGCAAATATTCTGATTTTTCTGCCTCTCCAGGCAGCCGTGTAGAGCTTTTCTTGCTTTTCGCCTCTTTCCACCTTCCTTTTCCTTCCAGGATGGTGAAACATGACCAGCAACATTAGATCTGTCATCTTTTCAACAGCCCAAGCCCATCTAGAGGTGACCCCAGGACCACAGATTCCAGGAATCATTGCTATTTTTGGTAGGCAACATAGCAAATTGCTGGAGGGGTGGAGGGTGGTGTAATTTCTCAGCTCCTGTGAGTAATTGCAATTCTCACCTCAAGGTGAGAGACTCAGAGGTGAGAAATCCTCAACCTGACAGCAGCCAGGAGCTCCAGGGCAGCAGAAAACAGAGCAGTGATGGACCCCAGTGTCCTTCAGCCCTTTCCACTCTTTTGGGGTAGGTATCCATCCCAAAACACCCCAAAATTAATTTTCCAACACCATCAGGAGGGATTTAATGGTTGGACATGGCTGCCACCTGCTCAGGGGTCTCCACCACCCCATTACACCAAACATTCTCATTATGATTCTTCTCAATAAAGACAGCTTGCCCACACTTGGGAGAAAATATTATTTTGGGGAGCCCTGAAGCAAAAGCAAATCCAGCCTGTGGTATTTTTCTCTTGGGGCAGATGCAGAAGGAAAAGCACGGCTTGGGAAGTGCTTGGTGACTTTGGGTGATATTTTTATAACCTCAGAAATCGCCTTGCACAAACACTTTTATTCTTCTTACTTTTTCTTTTTTTCCAAAAGGGCAGTGAGAACAGGGTGTAGTCCAGCTGCAGATTTGTCATCAGAGGCTCCCAGTGGGGAGGAAAACTCTCCAGCTCCAAAGGGGCCCTCCAGGAACATCCAGAGGGTTTTCTGGAACCCTGGGAGCACCCAGAAGATGTGCTGAGCTGCCCTGAGGGATCCCTTCCTGTTTTGTCCTTCTCCCACATGGGTTTTTCTTAGGATGGAGAAAGCAAGGGGTGCTTCTGCTGCCTCAGCTGAAAAAGAAACTGAGGCCTCTCTCTTCTTTCCACAAATGCTGTGAGTCACTGGGCAAAGGGCTCCAGTTGCATCACAGCAGCCTCAGGAATTAATCAGATGGACACGGGGCCCCGAGCTCAGCGTCCACTCGGGTCTGCACAGGGTGATAATAATGAAATCAGATCTCACTGGTGATGTGTCAGGGGTGATGGTAATGAAATAACCTCCTCTGACTTGCTCTGCACCTCCACCAGCTGGATTTTCACCCTGATGAGGTGGTGAGGTTGAGCATCTTCTCCCCTGAGTGAGCTAAAATGAGGAGTTGCTCTGGGCTAAAAATAAAGCAAAAAAAAAAAAAAAAATAAAAAAGGAAAAGGAGAGAAGGGTTATTTTTAACTCAGAGCAGCCCTGATCTGGTTCACCACCCGGGCATGGAGACAGGGCTGTGAAACAAGGACTGCTCAGCTCAGCTGTGGCTAGGAGGGGATTTGGGGATGGGGAGAAATTTGTTAAAGGTTTTGCTGTTGACTTGGAAGCAGCCTCCTTCTATCACGGACACACAGAGCCTCCCAGCTCATCTGCTGGCCCAGGGCTCACCCAAAATATCCAGCAAGGACAGATGCAGATTCTCCCCAGAAGCCCTGAGCAAGTGCAAAGCCTCCTTATTCTCTTCAAATCTCACTTGGTATTTTTGGTTCAGCTCAGTCTCTCTTAAACCAGGTCCTGGAGGCTGCAGTGTCCCAAACAGGTCACAAAGCCAGGGCTGCACCGAAGGGACAGGGACATCTGTGATCCCAGTGGTAGCTGTGCATGCCTGGGCATCGAGGTGGGCAACAATCTGTCCCCTGGAACAGTTTTCCTCTTCCTGAAACCCCCCATTTCAGCCGGGTCAGCTTCCACAGTGCAGGAAAACAGGATTAATTTGATTTCTCAGCGTGTCTTTGCCATCACTTTATTAGTCCATCAGTGCTGCTGCTGCTGAGTGACTGTCTGGGGAGATTTAATGCAATTTAGGATCTTTCTTAAGCAAAATAATAATATTAATTTATACCTGCTCTGCATGGGGGTGGTGCCTCCCTGGAAGAAGCACAGGGATGATCTTGCCTCCTGCCCAGGCTCCCTCCAGGCACTTCTCAGTTGCGTGTGACCCAATTTTTTTAGGAAAAGAAGCTTTTGGGCTCACGCCCATCTGCCTGTCTGCATTCTCTGTGTAATGCTGGGTGATTTCAACCCCGTTTGACAGGGGATGGAGGTCTTCGAGGTATTCATTTCCTATGAGCATCAGGGGGAAATCTGGAAATAAGCAGTTTTGGTGGCTTCCTGCTGTGTTTCAAAACTTCTCGTCCTGTCTTTAACAAAGGAAGTATTTAGTATTTAGCCTAGGACAGCAGATGACCTCGATTTATCCCAAAGCTAACCCAAAACAGAAAGGAGATAAGCCTAAATTTATTGTGCACAGTTATTTCTACACCTCTTGAGCTTTGAAACCATGTGAATTATCCTCTTGCCATGTGGAGTTAAGATACTGCTGTGCTGACCTGTTCCCTCAGTCCTGTGTAAGGTAAAATGAATTAATATTAGTTTAAAAGATAAAAACTAATTGCTTAGGCAAAAAAAAAAAAAAAAAAGGATTTTTCCCTGGATGGGGAAACTGAGGCACAGAGAGGCTGGAACAGCACTCAAGGTGTGAGAGCTCAGAGCAGATTGCTGACTGCTTTGGGAATGGGGAATGGTGCATGGAAAGGAGGAATGGTGCAGGAAAAGGGGAAGGATTGGTGCAGGGAAATGGGGAATGATGCAGAGAAAGGGGAAGGATTAGTGCAGAGGAGATGAAGGAATGGTGCAGGAAAATGGGGAATGATGCAGGGAAAGGCAACGGAGCAGGGAAAGGGGGAACGATGAAGGGAAGGGGGGAACAGTGTAGGGAAGAGGGAAGGAATGGTTCAGAACAGGGGCAGGGAAAGGGGAACAGGGCAGGGAAAGTGGGACCGGTGCAGGGGAAGGTGAGGAATGGTGCAAGGAAAAGGAAGGAATGATGCAGGGAAGGCGAAGGAACGCTGCAGGGAAAGGGGAATGATACAGGGAAAGGGGAACGGGGCAGGGAAGAGGGAATGGTGCAGGGAAGTGAGAAGAGCGCAGGGAAAGGGGAGGACACAGTGCAGTGAAGGGGAGCCGTGCAGGAAGGGCAGACACGGTCCCCACGAGCCCCATTCCATCCCAGTCCATCCCATTCCATCCCATTCCCCCATTCCCGGGGGATCCCGGCCCCGCGCGCGCCGCTCTCCCCTTCCACCAGTGGGCGTGGCCTGCGCCTTGGCCACGCCCCCTCGCCTTTCCGGCCCTGCTACTCCCGCCGTGGCCACGCCCACTCATCTCAGGCCACGCCCCATCCATACAGAGCTGTCACTCCCGCTGTAGCCACGCCCACTGCGTCTCTAGGCCGCGCCCCCGCACAGTCCAACCCTGCTGCAGCCGGCCTTGGCCACGCCCCCTCCGCGCAGGCCACGCCCCCTGCTCCCTCCTCGCTTGCCCGTGGTGCCTCGCGCGGGGCGGGCACTGACGTGGCCGCATCGCGCCGCCATCTTGTGCTCCAGGGCGGATCGCGGCCGGGGCGAGCGGGCTCCGAGCGGGACCCTCCGAGCGCAGCCAGACCCACGGCCCGCGCCTCCCGACGACGCCGGTGGGTTTGCCGACACCTTCTTCTTCCCTCCTTTCGAGCCTTTTTTGTCCTCCCACCCCCGCCTGCCGCGCCGCGCCCCCGCCCGCATCCCGCGGCCTTGGCGCTGAGGGGAGGCGGTGGCGGGCGCTGAGGAAGCGGGGCCGGGCTGTTCTTTCCTCCTTTTCCCTTCCCATTCCTTTCATTTCCTTCTCACTCCATCTTACCCCTGCTCGTTCCTTTTCCCCCACAGAAGCAGAGGCCTCCGTGAGCGGCGCTGTCCCATCCGTCCCCTTTCTCCACGGCTTTGGGGCTGTGGGGGGGCAGTCGGGCCTTTCCCTTCCCTGCTTGTGGCTGGGATGGGGTGGGATAGGCAGGGCTGGGAAAGGGGAATCGCTCCAGCTCGCCAGCAGCTGCACAAGGCCCTGCTCCACTCCCTCTAGCGATGGCATTGGACGGGATGGGCTTGTCCTCCCTTCCCCAAACTCGCTCATTCCGGCCTCTGCCCCGCCCGTGGCCGGCTCCGAGGAAGGACAGGCATTTCCTCCTTCTCCTCTCCCCCCGAAAACGCTCGTGTGGTGGGGGAAACGAGGCTCGGCTGAAAGCTCGTGGGGCAGAGGTTGTTTTTGCGTAAGCCCTTGGCTGCTGAGTTGGTGTTTTTTTGCTGGGCTGAGGAGTTGAGCTTTATCCTGGAGCAAACAACTCCTGTTTGCCATCCATCGGCTGGGCTTTGGTGGTGTGGGAGATCATCTTTCCTTGGCGGGGCAGCTCCCGGGGGGAGGATATTATATTCTGTCTGAAAATACTCCATCCTGCCTCTGTGGGAGGCGAACGTGATACTTGGGGGCTGATAAACCACGCTGTGATGAGGTGATAGCCCAGCTCTGCCCTAGCAGAGCGAGACCAAAACTCTGCCGGGCCATAAAACTGCCCCAAATGTTGTCGCGTTTGACATTGACCTTGTGGCTTTGCCGCTCTGCTCCTGCCAAAGCAAATTCCACAGGTTGATTAGAGTCGTGACCAGAGGTCTGGTGTTGAAATTGTAGCTTTGTCAATAACTAAAATTCCAGGTATTTGTTTAATACTTCGAGCTCTGCCTTGCGAGGCTCGCAGCACCCCTTTGCAGGGTATTCCATTAACCTTATTTTCCAGGCGGAGAAACCGAGGCAAAGTGGATTTTTCCAAGGTCATTCTGCAATATCTTTATTGCTATTTTTGCTGCTGATTTGGAGCGCTTCTGGGGGGGGAAAAAAAGGAAGTGTGGCTGAAGTGGAGAATTGCTATTTTGCTTTTATTCATGGGGTTTATAATGGAATAAAATAGGGGTACAGCCTTATGGATAAAAGGATCCTCTGAAAAGAAGGTTTTTAGAGTTGGTTTGATGCCACTGATTTTCTCTGTTACAAGTATGTCTGCAGTGCTGGAGAGCCCTGTTAGGCTGCTTTCCCTGTTGGAATAATTGCATTGGGTGAAAGGGCGAGGGAACTCACCTCGATTGAACCTCCACCACTCAAACTCCACAGCTTTGCCAATTTTGCTGGTGCTTCCCGTGGTGGAGCATCAGGAATTAAAATGGCTCAAGCAGAGCCGCCCTCCCCTCGGAGCAGCTTCGTGTTTGTGATGTAAATCCTGTTACAAGTCAAACCCCTCGGTGTAAATGGTCCGAGGATCTCAGATTGGTTTCTCTGAACATTTCCCAGGTTGTGAAATAGTTGGAATGTGGAAGGGCCTGGCAGGAGCTGAGCTCGTGCACCAAGTTCCCTGTGAGTGTTAGTCATGCTGACCAAGTTGGGGGAGGACCCAGCACAGCTTTTCAAGGCAAACCAAGCGTGTGTGGGAGTAGGGGCTGGATTCTGCTCCTGGGAATTCACCAAACTGTGCTGTGCTCCAGCTGCTTTAAGCAGGAGCATTTATACGGATAATTATCAGCTAAGCCATTGATGACATGAATTGATGGAAGGAGGAAAAGCTCACAGCCCAGGATCCCAGCTGAAATGGCAGTGGTGAAATTTAAAGAACCACCTCTACACATCCCAGAAGCTTTTATTTCTAAAACAACCTCTTATTTTTAAAGATGGGCTTTCAAGCAAGAATTCTTACAGATTTCAACAGCCTTCCCAAGCATCCAGCTTGCTTTGCAGTGGATAAGTTTGGTGAACGTGAGCTAACTTTATCTGAAATGGAATAGTTCTGATTCTTTTTTTAGAAATCTCTTGGAAGTTCTGCTCCTGGAATGCTACAGAGCTTGTGTTAGAGCTGGCGCCGTTCTCAGCCATTCCCTTTCTTTAACTGATGAGTAAAGAAGTTCAGAATCAGCTTCCTACTACAGCAGCTGTTTTTTCTGTGTAATTCAGCATTTTTTTCTTTCTGCTTGCGAGTATCCGATTTTATTCCTTATTTTTAACACACGCAAACATCGGAGGGGCTGTGGTGGAGCTTCTGCTGATGTTTCAGTTCTAATAAAACTCTCGTGTCTAGCACAGCTCTTGTTCACCCACTGCTCTGGTACCTCAAAACTCAGAGGCTCTGCCTTGACATTTCCCCAATCCAAAAGCCAATTTCATTGCTGGATGGAGCTCTCGTGTGAATTCTTGCCATTTCTACTAGGAGTGTAAATGTTGACTTAGTGCCCAGTTCCTGGGAATGAATAACAGGATATTTGGCTTAAAATTAAAGATTTTGAACTCAGGAACAATTCAGCCTCAGAAATAAAAACAACACCCCAACTGTGCACCTCTTATCTGAAAAGAAATTCTTTGCACCCACCAGTTCTCACACCAGTGTACCCAGTGCTGAACTGGTGAGCAGAAAGTCACAGGCCATTCTTGGGATTCACAGCTGCATTAATTGGCACCACAGTATTTCCTGAGCAGGGAGGGAACATGGATGCAGCTACCTCTATGCTTCTTACCTATCAGCCTGTCCTTTAAATAAGATATTTTTCAGACCAGGTACCTGTTTCTCCTCTGGGTTGGTTTGTGTGCTTCTGGATTTATGCTAGTGTATAAATCTTAAAAATAGTTGGAGGTTTTGTTGTGAAACAGCAGCAGTTTGCTTTCCCTGCTTGAAGGTGAGAATAAGGGAATAATTCTGATTTGGGATTTGAGTATCAAGCAACCTTGATACTGACTCTTTTTATTCTGGCTGTTATTTTAGGAGTGAGTTGTTCTCATGTCTAGGAAGTAGGCATGACCCCAAAGGAAATTTTCCTTCTTTTGTCCTTGTTTTGATCTTGTACGTTTCTTGTAAGAAACTGTTTTCTGCCACTCCAAGCCCAGTGCTCTCAAGAGAGTGTTCCGCCATGTGGGAAATGTCCTGTCTGAGTAAGGTGTGGGGTGTTCACCCTCCCTGGGTTAAACAAAGGTGCTGGACAAGGAGATTTCCTTTCACCTGGTGTCTGACCTGTGCTTGGCCTGTCCCCCATGTGCCTTGGACATGCACAGTGCTTTTTGGACCCCTTCTTAGGTGAGCCCTGCAAGCCTTTGGTGGCCAAATCCAACAGTTCCTATTTAGATGCCAGCACAGTTATGTATCTTTGACTTTGATTTCAATGCTGCTGCCTTTCCCCTCAAATAACCAGGTAATGATCCTTCAGGACACCTTTTCCATCCCAAGCTTGGCAGAAGCACCCCCAGTGTGAACTGGGGGGAAATGGTTGCCGTGGTCAGTGTTGATTTCCACACAGTTAAGACTCCTGGTTCTAATGGTTAAAATTATAAAGGAGTTAGGACTTAATATTAATGAAGAGCTCTGGGAAGATGATGTTGCCATGGCCTTTATTGCAGTGCTGTTTGTGCAGGATAATGAATCACCTGGTGAACAAAGGGCCCAGCCTGCCTGTTGGCTGCTCTTATATTCTACACGTAATCCATTCCTACTGATATTGATATGGTCTAAAGGAACTCAAATCAAAATTACCTGAGCTAAATTTCAGTGTTAAGGCCCCAAAGTCAAAGGATTTGGGTTGATAAATTGTCATCTCTCAGTTTAGCAGATGTGGAAGGCCAGTAAGCAGTTTCTAAAAATAATTGAATATAACTGTACTGGAATAGTGTCTTGGGCCACCCTGGCTATATATAAAGAGGTGTTTCCAAAATTTGCTGTAACAAAACACTTTAATCTGTAAAAAAATTATTTCAAGTTCAAGAGAACACATCAGTACTGTTCCCTGCTGAGTGGAGGTGTGAAACACTGGGGCTGTACATTAATCCTGAATTTTAGCAGTGTTCTATTCTTGTTGGATCTCTTCTCACATTCTCCTTTAAATCACACTTTATATTGTTAAGAACAAGCTGTAGGGTTAGATTTGCACTTGAAATTATTTGCCAGTTGTTCTTGCATGTTACACCAGTAACATCTGTTGGAGTTGAATGGGTTTTTTACAAAATGCTTTATTTGCACATTGGTTTGGTGATCTTTTGTGTGAATATTTTGCTTCTCTTGATAATATAATTTAAAACATTCTAGAATGCTATAAACGAGACAGAATGGTCCAGGCCAACTAGTGATAACTGGCTGAATTTCAAATCAATATTTCTGGTAAATAACAAATTGATCTATTTTTGTTCCCCTGTGACTGATAGAATCAGTATGTTAATACCAGGTTAGGAATTATAGATTTGGGGATTTTCTAATTGTTTTAGACATGGAGTTAAAACTTAGGCCAATGTCAAGTAGATTTTCCTTTAAATGGAGATGGAATTTTGATAGTTTTACAAGTTTTACTTGCCAAGGTGCCCGAGCAAATGGAACAGGGTGCAGGGAGGAGCATTTTGGTGATCCTGCAGCTGTTGTGGGTTTTACCTGTGCTTTAATATTTTGTCTGATTGTAGCTTTGTAGCTCAGTGTGTCATTGGTAGTGGCGCTGTGTTTTATCTCTCCTTGAAACGGGCATTTAAAACATAGGAGCAGCTCCCCGACAGCAAATGCCCTCTGTGCCTCTATCCCAGTCTGCTGTGCAGGGGAGGGACAGAGGCTTGAACCTTCTGTGACTGATCTGATCACAGCACCATAAAATCCTAGAATGGTTTGGGTTGGAAGGGGCCTTAAAGCTCCTCTGGTTCCAACCCCCTGTCATATTCATGGCTGCTGGTATTTTCAGATTGCCAAAATGACAGGCCCAGCAAGCTTCATTGTAACACTTGCAGAGTTTGAAGGTTATTTTTTCACTGTGGAAGCCTTACGTGGTAAGTGCTGGTCCATAGAAGTGAAATAAATGTATTGCTGTACTGCAGTATGGTTTGACTAAATAATGCATATGGCATCCTCTGCCTTGGCCTCTCATTTTGTCTCTGGTATGTTTAAAGAAGTAGTGTAAACCTAAATGAAAGACAGCTCCTGTCTCGGGGAAGTTTGATCTCTATGTGGTCAAAGAGAACTTTTCCAGAGGTGTAAAACTGAGGTCCTGTGGGAATTTCAAGGTGTGTTATGCTCTCTTTGGTGGCCTGCACACCCTTCTGGTCATACATCCGTGGGGTTCTTAACCAAGCTCACCCAAGGAGTTTGGAGGTCAAGTAACAGATTTGGCTTCTCATGATAAGCAGCCTGAATGAAATGACATTCAAATGCATTAATACACGTTTAAATATAAAATGCTGCAGGATGATTAAGTGTTTAGTGCTCTTTGGCCCTGAGATATTCCTCAGAGCTCTTATTCTAACCACCTACAATTAATAGAAGCAGATTCTGCTTCTTCCTCATGGGCCGTATCACTTTAACAACCACCGAGCTGCTGCTATTGCAGACTCTCATTCATTTTTAACTTCTCCCTCCGAGCCTCTGCAAAAGGCTGCCTGTTCTCCTAATGGCTTATCTGAATGTATCATTTACTAGAAAACAGGCGGCTGAAAATACTTTTGTTTCATGAAACGAAACTGTAACTTCCCCATCAAACATCAGCGCTGCTGTTTACCAATGGCACATTATCTTAGTCGAGCCTGCCTGACAGGTTTTAGTGCAGTGTGTTCAAGTGCTGTAGGGCTTCCATGGGCAGGGACAGACAGACAGCACTGGCTAGGGTGATCTGGGTCTGCTCAGGGGTGCCGAGCTGCCGTTTCCAGAAGCTGGAGTTGTGCTGAAGGAAAATACACACTGAGCTCTGCAAAAATAGTCTGTGCTGTTTATTCAAATCGTTCCCTTTCATACTCAAATCTTCCCACTTAGCCTGATGCATCATCCCTCTTTTGAAGATGTGCTCAAGCACTACAAGCAGCTCACAAGCGTAGTCTTTTATATTTTCAGGAATTTTATCTAACTTGTGCTCCTGAAACGATCAGTGTAGCAATTACATTTGGGTGGAGGGAAGGAGGAAGTTAAACTTCGGTAAGGAATACAGATCAGATAGTGGTGAGTCAGGATATGCATTGCAAGGGGTGATGATACCTGAAAAACAACAGAGGGTTTTGCTTAACTTAATATACGAAGAAATTGAGGACTTTTCAAACTCATGGTGCAAGTAATGGGCTGGGGTGGGGATTAAAGCTCGGTGCTGGAGTGCGGATGGAGCAGTCCCGTGATCCCTCAGCTGAGCTGCATTAACAGAGGCAGCCAGGGCTGGGAAGCAGCTCGGGCCCATCGAGGCAGTTCCTGTGGCAGTGCAGGGAGAGAGAGGCGTGTGGAGAACCAACCATGGAGTGTGAGTTCCTTCCCTGTCGGAAGAGATGAACGTGAGTAACTGCTGGTCCCACCCATGGGGGGAGGACAGGGACCCTGCCCCAGCTCTATCCAACAAAACCCAGATGGGAACCAAAACAGTTTGTGGGAGTTCTGCAGATGGATTTCTCCTTTTTTTCTTTTACACAGCAAGGATTCAGCTACTTTTTAGTCAACTTGTAAACACACTTTTCTTGCAGGAGTGGGCTGTAAACTATACTGTGCTGCCTGTAAAAATAAATGTGACTTTTTGTAATGCCACCTACCCTGAAGTACCAAATAAAGTTACAGAGTCAGTTTGGATAGGAGGGATGTGGAAGAGTACAAGAGGGAAATGGAAGCCGAGCGCTTAAATGGATCTTAACTTCTTATTCTTCACAAAACAGTAAAAATAGGGAGGGTGAGTGATATAAAAGCAGCTTCAATGGCGAAGGGCAGGCTTGACCTGGAAATAGCTGCCAGGAAAACAAGGATCTAACGGGATTCACTGCTGTTAGTGCCAAGTACAAGCAACTTGTTCAGTAGCCTGCAACTTCTGCAGTGTGTGGAAAGATGTCGTGGATGTAAATGATGGGATTTTGCTCTTTTACCTAATTACTGTGATAGTCCAAGCTTTTGATAACCTATTATGCTTTGAAACGTGTGCAAACCAAAGAAAGGCATTCTTTGTGCAGGCTTCTAAGGTTCTCTTGCAGTCCCTGTCTGTGAGCTCTGGTAAAAGGTCACAGTTCAGCCCCCTCTGCTGCTTTCCAGATGAAGCAGGAGATAGAGGTGGCATGAGCAGCCAGACAAAGGGAAGCTTTACAGCCTCCCTGCCCTCCAGCCTGGTGAGAGCTGTGCTGTGGGCTGGGATGGGAGATTTCCTGCTGTGGAGAAATGGGGACTGCAGCAAAACTGTTTTCTCTGCTGCCTAATTAACCTTCCTGTTTATATAGCCTTCGTGTATTCCAGTGGGAGTGGACTGTCCATGGTCATGCTGCAGAAATACAAAAGGAAATGGTGGAATAATAGAAGTTTTAAACCTCCCCTTTGGTTTTAATCCCCAGGCTGCCCAGTCTGGTTTGTAGAGTTCAATTTTAAAGCTTCAGTCATATAAAATAAATGGATCTTTGGCTCGAGTTGCTTCAGCAAGTTGGTATGTAGGGATTGACGTCTGTCAGGAACTCTGGAGTGGACTCTGAACTTCCCTGTAAAGCTGTGGGTGCTTGGTTAATGTTGCAGAGTTTAACTTTTGGGTTCAAAATTGTATCCAGCAAAGCTTCCTGAAGGGGACAAAATTGCTCAGCTGTTACCCAGTGCAGGGTGGGGAAGAGGCTTCAGACACGACTAGGACATCACTAAACAGAGAGGGAAAACGTTTTTGTGTTGTGGTGTGTTTTTCAATCCAAATCTTGCTTTAATGTTCTTAAATAGATACTCTGTGAAGTCTCTATCTAAGGGAGAGTTTTGCTTCATGTACAGCTTCATTGTGAAATACAGAATATTTCCAGAGATTATTCAAGCTTCGTGTTATGCTTGAAATTTGATTTGGTTTACAGGAAACTCATGCTTTGAATGTATTGGCTGTTTGTGCATCTCGTCTGAAACTTGAATTTTCAGTTGGGCTCTGTCTCTTCTTAAGCTGACACCTGAGAGTTTCTAGAGCCAGCATCAGGGAGGGTGTGAATTGTCCCTGTCACCCTGCAGTGTG
Source organism: Buphagus erythrorhynchus (assembly GCA_013400855.1). Lineage (NCBI taxonomy): Eukaryota > Metazoa > Chordata > Aves > Passeriformes > Sturnidae > Buphagus > Buphagus erythrorhynchus. The sequence goes on from VZTT01003654.1 coordinate 40,760, forward strand.
TCTGTGAAGCTCCAGGCTGCTTTCTCATGCCGTGTATGAGCACAGCAATAGTTCTCATGGGAGTTTCAATCCTGCTGTAAACTGTGCAGGAGTAAGTTTGGGAAAGGGGGGGAATTTGTCTGGGATGGGCCAGGTCCCAAGGGCACAGGGAAGTGTCTGAGGCTGGAGTGCAGAGGCAGCTTCTGCAGTTCCTAAACAGGAAGCTCCTGCTGACGTTAATCACTTTAATCACCCAGGCAGGAGTGTTGGCTGTGAAGGAAGTGCTCGTCTCTGAACCTGCTCTTTTAATGTGGCTGTTAATTCTCCATAGTTAAGTTTGATTAAATGTGGATTTACTTCCTACAGAAGGTTTCCCTCAGTTGTTAATGAAAGTAACTGCTCTGTGTTTATGTGCTGTTCACAGACCATTTCCTTGGGGATGGAGAGGAAGGAAATTTCTGAGTAGGAGAAAATCCAAGCTGTATTCAGTTTCCTTCCCAAAAGAAGGACCAGCTATTGCTATGCTAAGCAAAAACTTATCATCTGCAGCTCAATTGGGAAAAGTTTGTTTAATGGTGACACTTTTTTGCAGATAAATTATCCCATGACAGTGGGGAGCAAAGTACCTGAAGTGGTCAGCTGCAAGAATTTTGCAAGCAAAAGTTTGAGAACAGCAATTAACGCTAAAATTTCTGAAATAATATTTGAAGCATTTCAAGCACTTAAAGCTGAGTCATTTCGTGAGCACTGAGTTTTGGCACATCTGTTCATCTTTGTGTTGCTTCAGTGGGGGGAAAATGTTCAGTGGTGCTGAGGTATCTATAAATAATTCACATTATCTCTTACTTTGGTTTTTTGGGTTTTTTTATGTCGTGGTCTTTGTTCAACTGTTGGTTACGCATGAATGATCCTCTGATCTTTTTTCCTTTAGACTTCACTGGCCAGTGAGAACATATCTCAACCATGGGAAATATTTTTGCTAACCTCTTCAAAGGCCTTTTTGGCAAAAAAGAAATGCGTATTCTAATGGTTGGCCTGGATGCTGCAGGAAAGACAACTATTTTGTACAAACTTAAACTTGGTGAAATAGTAACTACAATTCCTACTATAGGTAAGAGTTTAATGTTTCTCTAACTGATGGCTTTGAGATTTGGGTCTCAGCTGATTTAAGTGACTTGTCTGTCAGAACAAGCACTTGCTAAAGCTGTGGTGTGAAGGTGGCACAGCCAGATGTTCTGCCGTGGGAGGAGATTGTGACTGTTTTCTCACTCCACTCCTCAATCAGTCGCTTGTGGAATGAGCCTTTGTGGGCCAAAGAAAGGCAATTTGTCTCCCAGGCAGGCTGTTGTGGCATCATGTCAGTCAGACTGAGCAGCAGAGGGTTCACCCTCTGAAGAAAAATAGATTTTTTTTTTTTCTCCTCTTTTTTATTGGAGGGTATTGAGACTTGCAGTTCTTAAAACCCAGGGGAGGTTGGGGTTTTTTTGTTTGTTTCTTTGTTTGTTTGGGGTTTTTTTTAGGCAACATAGTGTGGTTTTTGTAGCTACTCAGGTAGCAGTTAGATTTGTTCATTGGGGTGATGGTGGGAGCAGGACAACCCCTGTTTGTCTGCTTCAGCACAGGATTCTGCTGCTTCAGAGTAATTCCAATTTTTAGTGAACTTTTTTTAATGATGACAGTCTATGAGTGTGACTTGCTAAACACAACAGTTATGTTTAAGTGAGATTTGTGCCACAATCTCTCTTTTTTAGGTTTCAATGTGGAAACAGTAGAATACAAGAACATCAGCTTCACAGTGTGGGACGTGGGCGGTCAGGACAAGATCAGACCCCTCTGGCGCCACTACTTCCAGAACACACAAGGTGAGTGCACTCACCTGATTGCCAGCTTCCCAGAATCTGAGAGAGTTTTTTGACTCTTCACAAAGTTAATTTAGCAAGTTTCTTGGAGGGGAGTGGAAATATTTATTATTATAAAAGGGTGTGTTTGTGTGCTGCTCTGGCTTTTCTCTTAAGCCACTGCAGGTTCAAAGAAGGATGGGAAGAATTCCAGAAACCAGTCATCCTTGTCCTTCTGACTCAGAGCCAGTTCAGGAGTTTGTTTTTCTTCTGTCAGTATCACAGCTCTGCCCTCACTTCAAAGCAGAGTCTTCACTGAAAGCTCTGCAGCCCCATGAACTGAGAGTTTGTCACTTCTGTCACTGCTGGGCCTTTTTCATGTGTGTGTCTTTGAGTCTTGTCACAGCGTTTCAGGAGCTGCTGCTCCCTGGAAAATGCCAAGTGGTTGTGTAGAAAGAGTACCCGAGTTACAAAAACAAATGCAAACCATCAACAGTTTTCACCAACTTTCAGCAAGAACAGACTTTCTCTCAGACATGAGACTTCAAGTTTGTTTATTCTTTTTGCTTATTTCTAGGTCTGATTTTTGTGGTTGACAGCAATGACAGAGAACGTGTGAACGAGGCCAGAGAAGAGCTTATGAGAATGTTGGCAGAAGATGAGCTCAGAGATGCTGTTTTATTAGTGTTTGCTAACAAACAGGTATGCCCAAGAAAGGTGTCAGTCTGTCAGAACCCTTGAAAACTTCCAACATCCTTGTGAGTCCCAGATCTTGAGCTTGATTTTCATATTTTCAGTGTAATGATAAATAAACTCAGAGTAAATGGCCATTCAGGTATGTTGAAGGGAGAAAACCATGGATTAAATTCTCATCTGAAAGGAGCATCCTGCTAAACAGTCTTGGCTAAGAGATACTTAGTTTTAGTGAAAACCAGTTTGATTTTTGAGGTTGACATGGCTCAATTACAGCACCTGCCCAGACTTCCTCCAGAGAGGAGTGCTGGAATGCCAGAACCTCCCTGAATTCCTCATTTAGGGTGTTTGGGGGCACTGCTGGTGTTGGTGGAGCACTGGAGTTTTAATGTGCTTGTGTTGATGTGTGAGCTGGGCTCTCCCAGGCCTCAGTTAGCTGAGAGTTCTGCCTTTGATTGCTTGTAGAGCAATCTTGGCAACTTAACCCCAAATGTCAAGGGCCTGAAATGTGACCGGGAAATGTAAAGAGGGAATAACATCCTGCTCCACTGATTGCACAGCCTCAGCTGGGAAGGGGGAAGATGCCATAAGTCATGTCCAGGAGCAGGAAAGGTGGGCTCTAAAGAGCCTGTGCTCAGCAGAGTAGTACTGGGTGATAAAAGTTGATCTGAAATCATAACTGCGGTCACAGAAAGGATACTCCTAAGTGGAAACAGACTTGGAATTGTGAGCAGTATCAGCACTGGGGGAATGACTGGATCCAGGCATCAGCAGTCTCGCTTCCCTATGAAATATTCCGTAATGTTGATTTAGATTGGGTTGTTAAACCTTTGAGGCTTTTGTCAGTGTTGTGGAAATAGCTTGAATATCAAAGTAACCCCCTGGAGTTTTCTGAAAGAGAGGTTCTGAGAGCTCCTCACTGTCTTGTAATGCCTCTAAAGCTGGTGATGAAAAGAGTGGGGATTGACTGTTGTTGCTTCCCTCAGGACCTGCCGAACGCCATGAATGCAGCAGAAATCACAGACAAACTTGGACTGCATTCTCTTCGTCACAGGAACTGGTACATCCAGGCAACCTGTGCCACTAGTGGAGACGGTCTCTATGAAGGACTGGACTGGTTGTCCAATCAGCTCCGAAACCAGAAATGAAACCATAAACCTTCCTCTTCCCTCTTTTTCCACCCTTCCCTCTTATTTCCTCCTATTCGCCCTTCGCTTTACTCTAATGTGGCAAACTGTGCTACTTTGTGGTATTGAGTGCCGGAAGCTGTTTTCATTTCTTTTTGTCACAGTATATATTGCATCATGCTGTAAATGTGGCAAATACAAGCCTGAAAACAGTTAGGTTTCTTATTTAATGTAAATAGTTTTTGTTTCCAATGAGGCAGTTTCTGGTACTCCTATGCAATATTACTCAGCTTTTTTATTGTAAAGAATCAAGTCACTGTTTAGTACCTGGAAGGGAATTAAGTGGGTTAATAACGTAAGGGTTGCCAGTGGTCCTTGTGCAGTAGAGCTGGATTTGATCTTGGTTGGGTTGTGAGATCTGTGAGATCCATTTTGGTGGTTGGTTTTTAACCTGAATTCCGTATTTTTTTAAACAGACAAGGAAAAGTAAAAACACTTAAAACACACAAACATTTGACATCGCTTCTGCTGCTCCAGCTCTAACGTGGTGACTCTTGATTCTTTTGAAAGGGTGAAGCAATGACTGACACCCAATTAGCTTCATCTGCTTAATGAACAGATCATAAGTAGTAGATCTCTGGCTCTTTCTGTAGCTTGTAGTCTGTGCTCATCTTTGTCCACAACCGTTGAAAGATTTGCTGGGCCTGGTTTAGATGAGCTTTGCAGACTCATGCTAAACATCTGACTTTTGGTTCAGGTGAGATTTTTCATTTCCATTGAACTTGAATCATTTCCAGAAGTCAACATTTTTAGCCTGTCATATTTGTCAACAAGTGTTTTGTACTTTTCTTGTGTGTAAACCACTCCAGAAGGCAAAACCTTTCCACAGGAAGCACAGCCTGTCCTAGTCCTAAGCTCTATAGGCAGAAAGTACTGTACCTAACGTAAGAATTGCCATGAAAAACACCAAACATCTATGTATAGTGTCTAGGGAAAAAAAAAACAAAAAAGCATGAGAGTTTGGAGAGTCATTCCACTCTACAAGTATTCAATCCCATTTTGGAACAATCCCATATCTGTATATGTGTGAAAACCCTTGGCATCCCTCATACTGCAAGGTTCAGATTTGCCATCAGAAAAATAAAAAAAAGACCTCTTTACTTTTCTTTTGTATTTTGATAAACACTGAAGAAGCTGGAGCTGTTAAACTTTAACTCGAGGAACTATCAGAACTGGTTTATTTAGTGTTGTTATTGCTTTCAATACACAATTAGTAATCAACTGTTTTGTATACTTGTTTTCAGTTTTCATTTCGACAAACAAGCACTGTAATTAAAGCTATTAGAATAAAATCTCTTAACTATTTCATGTTTTTTATGCCTTGCTGTTCATTCGATCATCTTGGCAGAATCATAATTAAATACTTGTTGAATAAAAAGTTTCATGAAACTTGCACTGGTATGGTGTTAGTTTGTATCATCTTTGTTCAGGGGATCCAAATCCAGGCACTCTTCTGCCACATCATGATTTGCACGAAAATTTGAGGATATCTTCTGTGTTTTCCAAGAAATGTATCATTCCTGGTTGGAACCCTGCAGGTGAAATGGTGGGGGATGCTTGTTGGGTTCTACTGGAGTCACTTTATTGCCTCTTGGGCAGCACAGCTTGAGCTTCTTGAGTAGCCCCATCACTTCCCCCAGCAAGGTTGTTCCTCCTGCTGATCCCAGTTAATAGCAGGATCTGTGAATTAGAGCAGTTTTGTGGGGATAAAATAGGAATTCTGCCTTCCTAAATGCTTTATTTTGCATTTTTCCTTTCTGCAGTCCTCTCTGGATCCAGGACAGAGCTCCTCCTCCGGGTGCTCCTCCTGCCTTCCCTGTCAGCTGCAGCTTCTCCTCCCCAGTGCTTAGGCTGTCTGCCAGGTCCCGGCTGTTTTCCTGGCTGGAGCTGCAGCAGAGTCCCTGTTACCCAGGCTGGAAAAAGCTGTAGGATGAAAGGTCTGTCCTGCAGGTTAGAGAGCAAATTCCTGTGGGGAAACCTGGGACTCTGGGGGGTAACAGAGGCTGGGGCTGTAGTAAAGAGTCAGTAGCACTGGGCAAACTGGGATCACAAACCTGCAAGTCAATAAGCCACCTTGGAATTTCAAGCTCTGAATCAGGATATTTGCATCCCTAATAGGGCAGGAGAGTTCTTTATTCCTATTCTGGGAGGGAATTGAACTTGAAGGGCCAGCTGGGTTATAATGCTGCTCCTCTGCATACAGAATTTGCTGTGGAAAACAGGGAATGTGGTGATGTTATCATAGCTGTGAGAGCTGTGCTTTGCTCTGTTCCAGGCTCTCAGCCTGGAATTTTGGCCACTCAGCAGCTGGGCAGGAGGTGGCTCAAGGAAAGGATCCTGCCCAGTCCCCCAGGAACTTTGCAGCAGCTGGACAGGGAGGTTTTGGGGTGAGCAGCCCTGGGATGGGGATGGGGTTGGGCTCCTTTACCACACTCCCCCTCAGTTTTGGCTTCCCATGTTCCTCAAACTGCTTTCCTCAGATCTTGGTTTTGAGTGTGAGGCAGGAAGGGGGGAGAGCAGGAGAAAGCCCAGGAGAGATGAACTGATCTGGGCCAGCAGTGCCCCGGCCTCTCTGCCATGCAGGGCACATCAACACCCACCCTCTTCATTTACTGAGAAGCTGTGGGTGAAGATCAGCCTGGCAGAGCCCAGCCCTGCCACAGCTTCCTTCCCAAAGCTTGGGAGGCGAAGATGGGAAGTGGGAGCCATGGAGGGAGCAGGACACTGGCATTTGTGGTACTCTCCCTTATCTCCCTTTTCAACCTGTTGCCCAGTTCCCATTAGGCAGTCCTGCTCTGGGACGTTCTCAGCAGGCTCCAGCCAGTTTGGATCCCAAAATCCTGTGGAGGTGACCCCAAGCTCAGACTGGCGAGCACCAGTAGGGGCAGAGTCCCTGGCCAGGGAGTGCTGGGGGTCCCCTAGCTGTGCCCTGGGGGTCCCTGGGATGGATCTGGAGCTGCAGCTGCTCAGAGCACGAGGAGCAGCCCTCGTGCCAAGAGGCTGCCAGCCCCAAAAATGGTGCTGGGGTGGGGATCACAGAAGGCTGTGAGGGCTCCGCAGCATCTCCCACGTTGGGACAGAAGGGCTTTGTGAGCTCCTGAGCACGGTCCCACTGGGCTTTTGTCCACCAAGACACACAAACCCTCCCTGTCTTCAATTGCATCATTAATTACACAAATGAGGCCCTTGTGCTTGGCACGGCCACGCCGCAGCCAGGCGCTCCGGAGCTGCTCGGGACACTCCCTTTCCATTCAGATCAATATTTCTATTTATTGGTGTAAAATTTCTCTCCTTCTGTATGCCAGGAACAGAAATAATCGTGTGCTGGGGGTTTAAATCCTGGATGGGAATGGAGTTTGCTGCTCCCTGGGCTGGGTGGATGTGGCCAGGGCAAAAGCCTATGGAAGACACCTGGTCCCATCCACTTTCTCCCCATAAACTGAGGAACTATTAAGGTGTCCAAGACCAGGTTGGACACGGCTTGGAGCAGTCTGACCCAGGGGAAGGTGTCCCTGCCCATGGCAGGGGGATTAGAACTAGGTGAGCTTTAAGCTCCCATCCATGCAGCTGATGAACTTAGGGAATTTTTAAAGAAACTTCAGCCACTGCACTGGCTAGCACTCAAGGGCAGGGAAAAAAAGACAAAAACCCATAATAATAACAATAATAATAATAATCTCTTCCAAATTCTCTATACATAAACACGAGGTATCCACAGCATTTTCAGCACCACAGCCAGAACCACCCCAGCACCAGCCCCCACCCACAGCATCCTCCGTGCTCAATCCTGTCTGGATGCATTTTAGGGAGTGAGAAGGGTGCCCAGGCCCTGCTACCCCCCACACCTGCTGGTGCTGCCCCTGGGCGGGCAGGGAAGGGGCTGCTGGCACCACGACCTTAATGCCCTTTGCCAGGCTCTGCCCCAGCGCCCGCAGGGCTGCAGCGTTTTTAATTAAATCACCTTAAAAAATATAAATCTATGGAAGATCTCCCTGAAACAACCCCCAGGCTCCCTCTCAGTCCTCCGAGTCGGTGTCGTGGCGCTGCCGGACCCCGCGGGCCGGGGGGGAGCGGGACCTGCTCCTCTTCCTGCCCTTTCTCCGCGGGGACGGGTGGCGGCCGCGGCCGTCCCTGCTCCGGCTGCGCCGGCGGGCGGGGCTCCGGCCGCAATTCCCGCTGCTGCTCGCCGAGGATTCCGTGTCCCGCCGCCGCCGGCCCCCGGGCCGCGATGCCTCCGAGTGCTGCTGCGTTTTCCTGCGGTGGTGCCTGCGGGGACAGGGGGGATGCCAACATGGTGATTCTCAGGGTGAAAAAAGGGATTTAGGAAAGCCAGGAGATGCCAACGGGGCATTCTGATGCCAGCCATGACCGCGTGGCTCTCCTGAATCCTTCCTCCTGTTTTCCACTGATGATGCCCCATCCCAACCCAGTTACCTCTTATCCCGATCTGGGGAAGAATCAGAGGATGATGGGGCAGCATCTTTCTTGGAATGCTTGTCCTTGTCCTTCTTCTTCTCCTTCTTATGTTTCTTCTTTTTCTTGTTCTTTTTCTCCTTCTTTTTCTCCTTTTTGGTTTTTTTGCTGCTCTCAGGTCTGCAGGGAAGAGATCAAGCAATGAGAATCCCTGCACTGTGCATCCCCTCCAGCTCCAAAAACTCATCCCCATCCCTTTTTCCAGGCACATCCCACCACATCCCTCCTTTGCCAAAGAGAAGCCCACAGAGGCTTTTGGGATGATTCAGAGATGCAAAACAAGCCCAGTGCCAAACAGAGCCATGGAAACATTTTGTAAAATATTTCCTACAGAGCATTTCTGGTGGTTTCCCACCAAAGTGGGAAAAATCCTCACCGTTTCTCCTCCACCTTCTCTTCATTTTCCTGCTTCTTTCTGGAGGCAGATGTCTCTGGGCTGCTGGAGACTTTCTGGTGCTAGGGTTGGAGAGGGGGAAAAATACAAAGTGAATCCATGAGCCCACAGCTTGTAATTACAAGACAAAGAGTCTTTCTCCCTTTAAAAATTAAACTTGGAAAAAAACTTTAAATTACATTTGGGGAAAAATTAGAGTACCCTTAAGAGCTGCTTCCAAATTAAAGCCCCACAAATTAACTCCATGCCAGCAGGACAGAGGAAACTCCTGCAGGTCTCTGTGCTACAATACCCAGAGGGATCTTTAAATAAAGTATTCTAAGTGTGAGGTGCTGTTTTTTGCCTTTTTCCATCTATTTTGAACCTTCCAAGGACGATGTGACTGGCACCATACCGTGAAGACCGAGAGCCCCATCTTGGCTGCCTCTCTGTCCTCCTTGGAGAGCATCAGCCGGCCAGCGCTGCCACTGCACAGAGACCACACAAAAAAAAAAAGCATAAAAACACTAAAATCAAACAAATTGTTCTGAAATTGGTATGGGATACTTCCCTCTACTTACCCGGAGCTACCCAAACCCACCACCCGATCCACGTCCTTCTCATCCCGCTCGGCGCCGTCCCTCTTGCACACCTCAGCCAGGTCCTGTGGGGAGGGGGGACAGTGTCCCCAAAGTCAGAGTGTGTGTCCCCAAAATCAGAGTCCAGGGGACACTGGGGGGACATGTGGTGCCTCTGTTACCTCTTTGCTGAGGCCCGTGGGCTGCCTCTTCAAGTTCTTGTAGCCCCTATAAAAACAAGAACAGGTGATACGTGTGGGGGGACACACATCTCCTGTTTTTTGGGGTTTTTGTGGGGTGTGGACTCACAGTGCTGCCATCATGGCCTCCTGCTCAGCCAGGCGGACAGCAGCCAGCTCTTCCTCCCGGGATAATGGGGGGCCTGTGTCCTTCTTGCCCTTGGCATACCAGGTCAGGTCCTTGCCTTTCTGCCACCGCCCCACCGGCGCCATCAGGGAGTTCCCTGTGGGGAGCCATGACCCTCCCTCAACATCACTGCACCCCAAAACCATACCAGGGGGGACAGGGAGGGTGGGACACGGGATTTGAGCAGGACCAGCCCTTACCCAGGTAATTCTCACGCTGTTTGTCCGTCTTGACATCCTCCCAGCTGAACTGGTCCTGGCCCCCCCGGACCCCGCCCCGGGAGGAGCCGAACATGGCGCCACACCCGCAGCAGATTCGGGGGGATTCTGGTGACCTGCAAAGAGATCAGCCCTGGATCCTCCAACTCTGGGGGGACTCCTGAAGGTGCAGAAAAGCAAATTTGTCCCCCTAGCGGTCGGTGGAGTAACCAAAGGCTTTTGTGAGGATGCCACAGGCTGGAAGGGGAGGTTTATAACCCGGAATGGGAGGGGGTGCACTGCTTGGGGAGGGTTCCAGCTTGGGGGAGGTTGCTGGGTGAGGAGAGGGGCTTAGGGCAGCCTCAAGGGGGTTCATGGCCTTGTGGGGTTCAGAGTCTGAGGGAGGTTCAGAGCCTCAATTAGGGTTTAGGGCCCAGTGGGGCAGCCACAAGTTGGGGGTTTCAGGGTCTGGGAAAGGGTTGCAGAGCGAGGGGGAGTTGCAGCCTGTGAGGGGAGAGTTCAGGACTAGGAGTGAGAAGGTTCTGGGTGTGGGAGGAGGTTGGAAGGTTGATGGTGGGGTTTAATGCCTGCGTGGGGGTTCTGGGCTTCAAGGAGGAGGGTTCATGGCCTGGAGGGGTTTCAGGGTCTAGGTCCATCACAGCCTGGATGGGATGAGAGTGGGAGAGGGGGCCATGGCCTGGCCATTACACGGCCTGGAGGGGACGTTGTACAGCCCGACAAGAGGCTGCACGGCCCGGGGTGGGACATTACCTGCGGGACAGTTTCAGGGTCTGGGAAGGGGTTCATGGCCAGGGGAAGCTGCAGGACCTGGACGCTGCAGGGCCCGAGGTGGAAGTTTGCCCGTCCCCGAGGCGTGTAGAAGCAGCTAGGGGCGGTTCCCTGCAGCCTGGGCCCCTCTGGTTCGGGGAGCGCGAGGACCGGGCGGGCTGGACCCGCGAGGTGACACCCGAACCCCAAATGCCCGAATTCCCAAATCCCAAACGCGCCCCCGCTCTCCTCACGCACCTCCGGCCGCCCAGCGCGCGCGCGCCCCGCCGCTACCACCGCGGGCACCGCCGGGGGGGGAGGACGGCCGATACCACCGCGCCGCCCAGCGCGGGGGGAACCCCGCAGAGCCGCACCGCCGACACACGGCTTTGTTTATATGTATTTATTTATCCGTTTATACATTTCTGCTTTCAGCGCTTCACTTCTTCCAGAATTTTTTGTAGGTGTCCAGGTCGATGCCCTCGAAGGTTTCCTCCTCCTTGGCCTTAGGCTTGCTGGGGAAGTGCCGGCGCAGACGAGCCTTGCGTTCGGCTTCGGGCAGCGTGCTGCTGTCCAGGGGCAGCTGGGGACACGGAGGACACGGGGTGAGACCGCGGGGACACAGTGTGACAGCCCTAGGACACGGCATGAGACCCCTGGGACATGGTGCGAGACCCCTACAGGGACAGGCACGAGACATGGTGTGAAGCCCTGGGACAAGGCACGAGACCCCAGGGACATGGTGTGAAATTCCCAGCACACAGGGTGAGATCCCAGGGACATAGGGTGAGATCCCTGGAACATGGGGTGAGATCCAAGGACACAGGGTGAGATCCCAGGGACATAGGGTGAGATCCCTGGGACATAGGGTGAGCTCCCAGGATACAGGATGAGATCCCTGGAACATGGTGTGAGCTCCCAGCACACAGGGTGAGATCCATGGGACATGGTGTGAGATCCCAGCACACAGGGTGAGACCTCCAGGACACAGGGTGAGATGCCAGGGACACGGTGTGAGATCCCAGCACACAGG
>VZTT01003655.1:0-11834 GCA_013400855.1 Buphagus erythrorhynchus
CCAGGGAAGAATTTCTTCCCAAAGCAAAGAATTTCTCCCAAATATTAAACTGTTGTCAATCCACAAGGTTTTTCTTTCCAACTCCCTGCCCCCTGAAGGGGTAGCAGGGAATGAGGGAGGCACCTGGCTCTCAGCTGGGATTACACCACCAGAGGACAGTGGGGAAACGCTCCCATTTCCACAGGAAAAGGAAAAGAGGAAGGTTTTGGACACAACCATAAAAAACTGCCCCCACCCCATGATCTTGAAGCACCACACCCAGCTCAGTGCTGTGGCAGATGAGCAGGGACACATCTTCCTCCTCCCTGGAATGAAGGCTCTCCAAGTGACCCCATTTCCCTCCCTCCGTTGCATTACAGCATTTTTGACTCATTTCTTTCCTGCCTGGAGCTGAATCCAGGAAGTTCTGGAAGAGGAAGGAGGTGACAGAGGCTTACCACAGACACCACCACAGGTAAAACCAAATCAGGGACAAGTCAGAGGTCCCAGACTCCCCCCACAAGCTCTGAGACCCCACCCATTCCACCCAAAAAAAAAAACCACATTACAAGAGAAATACAAAATATAGCACTTTAATTGCAGGGAGATATAAAAATTTACCCAAAAAATTAATAAACCTCAGGCATACAATAAATAGGCAGCTTTGGTGGCACGCACACATGTGCAGTCCTGCTTTGGGAGGCACACACAGAGGCTGTGAAAATGAGGATTTACACATGGATGACGCTGCCTGGACACGCTTGGGAGAGCCTCACACGTGTGTTTGGGAGGGTGAAGCCAAGCTATTCACACTGTGCTGCAATCTTGAAAAATTAAAATTCTCTATATTTATATAAACTCTGGCTCTGGTCAGGAAAAATTAAGATTCCTAAGTTTTCATATTCGATATTTACATATAGAATCTCTGCATCAGTTTGCAAATTTCAATCCACTTGGGCATGAAAGAGAAACACATAAATCTCACAGCAAAAATAAAGAGGAATTTCAGGAGTTCTCTTTGGGAGGCACACCCTGCCTTCCATCAGCAGGGCTCTTTGAAGGGGGAAAGCTGATTCCTGGATATAATTTCCTAAATTTGAGCATTCTAAGGCTTTTCCAAGAGTCACCTCTTATCAAATTGCTGCTCTCAGCAAGGTCTGAGTTGCAGATTGTTGGGGCAGGTGGTTACAGCTGTTGATTTTTGGTTCTGCTTGACTGGCCATTAACAAAGGCAACACAAAGCAAAGCCAGCCCTGACCTTCCTGCACAGCTTCGATGCTCCCTTGTCCCCCAGCCATGAGCTACAGACAGTCCTGGCACTAGAAAAGTCACTTTTATCATAAATTGCTTAGAGGACAAACACTGAACATCCAACCACTGGATTCATACAGACTCTGCACTGGAAACAGCAAAGAAACAAAAAAANAAAAAAAAAAAAAAGAAGAAAAAAAGAAGGATTTTAGGCACTCATGGGACTAGTCTGGGTCTGGCTAAGGCCAGACTAGCAGGCTGTGAGGGGAGCAGGGCTCAGACTGCAATCTGCTGGCTCTCTCGGAAGAGTGGCCGCGGCGTGGTGCAGATGTCCTGGAAGATCCGGTAGCCCTGCTCGTGCTGGGGCTCCTCAGCCATGGGGAGCATGGGGCTGGAGCTGCAGCTCTTGCCAGCCTCGTCCACCACCTGCCTCAGGTACAGCTGCTCCACCTGGGACAAAGGAAAAAAGGTCAGGAATTGAGTGAAGAGCGTCCTCTTTGGGCATCTCCTGCTGCTCCATCCCATGGAGATGGGGTGGGGGACACACAGCAGAGCACAAATGGTGGCCAGGTCCTGTCAGGACAGCAGGTCTGACTCCACAAGCCCCTCCAGGAATAAAGGAGCAGCCCCAGGAGCTCCTGCCAGCAGGGATACTGAGGTGCAAGGACAGGCTGGGGGATGTCCCAGCACATCCAGAGGGATCCACTGGGGCAGACACCCAAGACACCAAGAGGTGACAAGGTCAGAAGTTGTGCAGGAGGCACAGGACCAGCCTCTGATCTCATAAAATCCTCACAGATCTCTGCGTGCTCAAGAGAGGATGCCACACCCTCCCTGTGCCCTCCCTGTCATGTCCCTGCTGCCACAGCCTGGCTGGCCCAAGAGGCTCCAGAAATCCCCTGTCCTGAGCCTTTTCAATCCTAGAACTGCTGCAGCTTCTCCAAGGAGAAGTTTCTGATCATGAGGTCAGGAGCCATGAGGACTGACCCCACATCCCATCCCCTCCTTCACCCTCCTAAGGTTTCCCAACCCCACTGCTGCCAATCACCACTGTTGGCCACATCACTGACTGATCTTCAATCCACCAGTCCAGGGATTTACTTCCCCATTTCCCATAGGAAAAGGCATAAATCCCAGTGCCAATGCAGGATCAGGAGGAAAAGGAAAGACTTCCCTGCAGTTCACAAAACTCTTGCAATTAGAGAGTTTCATTTGCAAACCCAGCTCCAGGAATCTGACAGTCAGCAGCCCAAGCACCTCTCAGGAGGCTGTGGGAAAGCACCACACTTCCACCCCCAATCCAGGCACCCAAATGCCCCGTGGCTCCAGGGGATAGAGCTCTGCTGGCAGAATTCCTGCCTTGTCTGGGTCCTTTTTTCTCCCAGCCGCCCATACCTGGACAAGGATGAGTTTACACCTCAGTGGCACCGCATCTGGGAACTCCTCCCCGAAGCACAGCATGACTCTGCTGTCTGGGAAGCGGCCCTGGTTGTTGTAGAACTGCTGCAGCTCTGCAAGGACAGAGGAAAACTTGGAATTTGCCCTCCAGAAGCTGCCAGCCTTTGTTACAAATCCCTGGGATCAAACACCCCGCAAGGAAGCTGTGGGCTCGAGCAAAGCCTCCAACCTTGGAATTTGCCACATGACCCAAAACACCAGATTATTCCTTCCCAGGTGTGGTAGTGTCACCTGCTCATCCAGAGCACTTGGGAACCCAGCAGAGATGGATTCTAAGTGGTGCAAGGAAAAATGGCTCCACCTTTTCAACCCCACCACAGGGCCCAAGGGAGTCTCACACTGGGTTCCAGCTCCAGCAACTCTTTGTGCATTGTCCAAGGCTTTGGCATCCCAGAATTACCTCAGCTTTTCCAGAGAGTTCCTAGCCAGAGTCCCATCCCTGTTATCCCATCCCCTCCCTCCACCCTCCTGAAGGCTTCCCAACCCCAAACTGCTGCCATCCAGGTTTGATCACCACATCTGCTGGCTGATCATCTTAAATCAACCAATGCAGGGATTTATTCCCCACAGGAAAGAGCTGAAGCCCTAACACCTAAAAAAATCAGGAGGCTCCTACAAACCTCGGAAGAACAAATTGGTGTCAAAAATCTTCACCACATCCTCCCGGTCCAGTTTGTTGGGCCTGTCCTTGTAGGCCATGGTGTTGCCACTCCAGAAGACCCTGCCCTGGCACAGCCTCTTGATGAAGATGCCCTGCTTGTTGCTGTGCAGGAGGACACCCTTCTCCAGGTGGCCAAAGAGCTTCCTGGTGATCTGCTTCTGGCGATCGTTCTGGATGGCGTCGGCCGAGGGGAACCGGACGTGCTCCAGGGCATCGGGGGCGTAGAGCTTCTCCCCATGGCCCGAGGGCTGGCCCAGGGAGATCCTGCAGCCCTCAGAGCACGAGGTGCTGACGTGGCCCACCAGCCTCCCGCTGTAGTAGAAGCTGATCACCATCTGGGAATAACCTGGGGGGTGATGGATGTGCACATCTCGTCAGGTAAGGACAAACCTGTTCCTCACTGCCGTGCCCAAATCCCCAATGTCCTGGCAGTGAAATTTGCCAGGAAGTTTCTCTTTTGGTGGAGGGACATCTCCACCAGCCTGGTCCAGGGCTGACTATCAAGTGAGAGCTCCCAGTATTACAGGATCATGGAGTGGTTGGGGTTGGAAGGGACCTCTGGAGATCACCCAGACCAAGCCCCCTGCCCAGGCAGGTCACCTGGAGCAGGTGACACAGGAACAAATCCAAGTGGGGCTGGAATGTCTCCAGAAAGGGACATTCCACAACTCCCTGGGCAGCTGTTCCAACACTCTGACAACCTCCATGGGAAGTTTTTCCTCATGTTGAGGTGGAACTTCTGGTGGTTTGGTTTATGGCCATGAAATATATTGAAGCTCTTCCTCCTGCCTTTGCTCCACACTCCCCCCATGCCATGGGCACATCCTCCCATTCCAAAGGCTGGCTGATCCCAGCATCCCAAGCAGCTGCTCTCTGCCCCCATGCCACCAGGCAGGACTCATCCCAGCATGGAAATGTGGATAATCAGGAGGGTGCAGCACCTCCTAAACCCAAAGCAAAGCCTCCCTCAAGGTGGGGGACAGAGTCAGAGCCACCTCCTGCCACCACAAACAGAGAGGGGCACCTGCTGGCAAGGTGAGATGCCTTACCTGAGTGATACTGCTCGTAGCTGGAGTATCCATTCATCAGGGGTAATGCTGTGGGCACAGAAAGCCAAGCTGAGCCTGCATTCCCAGCTCCCAAATCCTAATCCCCCAGTTCCCCCTACCAGCCCCCTCATTTTCTGTCCCAAGTTTCCCAGCATAGGAAACGCCAGCAAAAGCTCCCAGCTGGATTTCTTAATGAGTACTTCAAACATTCTTAAGAAGGAAGATAAAATAACTGTTCCCCAAGAAGATTTTTCCTGCCCCAAAAATCTCCCAAATGCCACACAAGCTGCTGGCTACTTACCAGGGCTGGGCTGCTGCACCCACCAGTCGGGTATTGGGGGGTTCCTGCAGGTCTCCTGGGGGGGTGAGGGGCTCCTCTTGATGATCCCCAGGTATTCATCCACACAAGAGGGCTGTGGGAGAGCAGACACTGGGATCAGAGCAGGTTTGATGCCTCCAGCAAAGCACTTGAAACACTCAGGGAAGGTCCAAATGGCAATGCCAACCAATTTTTGGGGGTTGGAAAGATCAGGTCTGGCATTGCCCAGGTTGGAGATTTGAATAAGACCCTCAGGAGCTACTGAGGGGAGGCAGCCAGGTGTGAGAAGGGCAAGAAGGGGCACAGGGCTGTGACAGACTCCACCCCAGTGAAGGTCCCTCCCAGCTGGAGGCACAAGGGAAGCAGGAGCCAGCATCAGAACTGTGCCCTGGTGCTGGCTCAGCTGCATGAGCAGAAATGCAACACTGCAGCTTTGCAGATGGAATTTTGGGGAAGGCAGTGCTTTAGCAGGCAGCTGGTCCAAGCACTCCACCTGCAGCCAAGGTGAGGCCTCACCTCTTTGATGAGGTCATCGATGGCAGAGGAGCTGCAGTCCATCTCTGTGACATCATTCAGGCTGCTCCCGTTGGCAATCCCAGCTTTGCCTGGAAGGAGAGGAGGGGGTACAGTGAGAACACCCACACTTGCCAAGCACAGCTCACCTTGAAGGGTTTTAGAAAACTTTCACTCAGTGAAAGTTATGAAACCAGGAACCACAGCAGAGCCACGTAACAGCACCTTGGAGAGGCTCACAGCCCTGCTCACAGCGCTGCTTTTTGGGGCCAAAAATCACTTTACAGCTCATTTCCCCCCTGCACAGGGACCAGCAGCAAGAAAAATCGAAAACCTGGCTGGTGACAGAGACAGAGCTGGAGCAGAGGAGAGGGTTTAGGGTTTTTTTGAGCACCCCAGAGACTGGGGCTGGGGCTGCTGCTTCTCCTTTTTCCATCAGTCACCCCAGAGCAGTGGTGCTGCTGGTGGGAACCTGCAGTGCCATTTGCATAGAGGCAGCCCAGCCCCTGTGTGAACAGGCTGGAGGGGACAGAGATGCTAAAGGCAGATTTCCTGACTGCAAAATCATTCTTTTTTCGCAAGTTTTTAACTTAAAAAAAAAGACAAAGCACACAGGCTCCCCTAACCACAAACAGAGTTATAGTTAGTGTGACCTGAGCTTGCACAGACATCAGAGCAGCTCTCTGCAAAATTATTGCTCCTCCAGTGAGAAAAGGGATTTATTGGGGCTCCACACCATCCTCACAGTGCAGGGGTTGGGAGGAAAAAAACGTTGAGGCTCATGTCCCTCCCCCAGGCAATGAAGGTGGAATTTGCTCCTACAACATCCTTAGGGGATGGGAGCTTCCACGAGGCTGCAGCTGTCCCCTATTTCCTAGGGGTTTAAGGGGTTAAAAAAAAGCCTGGCCTATCTCCTCCCCTCCCTGTCACCCCAAGGGGACACCTGCAAAGCAGGACAAGCACAGAGCCAGAGCACAGAGCAGGGGCTTTGCTTTTTTTTTTTTTTTGCAAGCCCAGCTCAGGTGCAGGACTGTGGTCACAGGATGGAGCCAGAGCAGGGCTCAGTCCTGTCCTGGGGAACTCACACTTCTGCTCCTCCTCTGGCACGATCCTATAAACCTTGTAGGGCTCGGAGATGTCCAGCTGGGACCTGTCTGTCACCTCCTCAAAGTCAGGGCTCTTGTTCAGGGCGCAGCGAAGCCGCGTCTTCCACGTGGCCGGCTCTGCTTTGTCACCTTCCTTGAACTTGCCTTTGAAAACAGCCCAGGCCTAAAGCAAAGAATGAAAAAAAAAAAAAACTAAGAAAATCCTCCCTGTGAGCTCTACAAAGCCTCTCAGGGAGGAAGAGCTGGGCTTGCAGAGAGCATTTTGCATCTTGCACCCTCTCAAGCATCTCTTGGGGATTTGCTGTTTCGCTCCTAGACTGCGGCCACCCGCACAGCCACCACACCTGGGGGGGGTTGGGGTGCAGAGCACCACTACCTGACTCAGAAATGCAGAAAAAAAGTCTTTTAAAACTCAGGTTTTCAAAAAGCAGAGGTTAAAATCATGTGTGGGTTCACTTCTGCACTTACAGGTCAGGTCAAGAGATTGCTGCTTAATTAAAAATCAAAATAAACCTCATTTTCCAGCTCCTGACTAATAAATTAATAAACAAATAAACTGGATTCTCTAAGATCAGAACATAATTTGTGCTTTTGGTAGGAGAACATATTTTAGCACTGAAGGAAGAATGAAAAATATTACATATTTTTTAAATATACATATCAACTTCTTTTATAGATATTTCTGTATTTTCAGAGGGCTGAGTTCAAAGCTACCCACATAACTCAGTGCTCCCAAACCAGTTGTTACTGAAATTAAACTCTTCACCAGTACAGATACTTGGAAGTGGGGTCAGAGGGAAGGGAATTCCTGGGGAAGACCTGACCTTTTTGCTTCAGGATGGAATTTTCCCATTTTTTCCAAAACTGGAAACACCCCCTTCAGTGAAACCCTTCTTTCCCATCTGCAAAGTCTTTTCAGGCTTGTTTTTTTTTAATATAAATCCAGCATTTTATCAAGAGAAGCTGACGAGAAGTTTAGAGCAGGTCAAAAGCTGCTTCTTAGGTCAAATACGCTGAAAACAAACCTAAAACTGGTCCTAACTTCGGACAAAAAGGAATAAATCATCCCAAAAAAAAAAAAAAAAAAAAGCCTGGGAGACCAACGGCAGCATCTCCTGCAAGGGTTAAAGATGTAAAACCCAGAGACAGCGTGGCCACGTCGCACCAAGGGACAAAACCAGCGCCACAGAGCACCAAGAAGAGGCATCAACCACCTGTCCCTACCTTGAAAATAGAAGCATCCACCTCCTGGTTGTAGTCCTGCTTCCCGGCGTGCTTCCAGGGGATGCGGAACATGGATTTGTGCTCGTTCTCCCAGATGAGCCCCGGGTAGAGCTCGCTGTCGATCTGCTCGATCAGCCACTGCCGCAGCCGCCTGCCGCCGTTCCGGTCACACATCCTGCGGGGACACAGCCCTGTCACCTCTCCCATCTCCGGGGACTGGGCTGCTCTGCCCCGTGCCCAGCTGGCAGTGCCACCACCTGCAGCTTTTGGAAGCCCCCACATGCCAATGTCTGCCCCTGGAATGAGATGATCTCGAAGGTCCCTTCCGACCCAAACCTTTATGGGATCCCGCAGTTCTGTAATTCTAGGATTAAAATATCCCCACCCCGCCCCTGCTTATCTAAAAATGAAAAAAATAAAAAAAATCAAGGCAATTTCCTTCTGGGTTACTACAAATTCTTCCTCCAGCTCTACCAAAGTTCCGCTCACGGAAGCAGCTGACTCAGTGCTCTGCTTATTCCTATTTTACTGCAGGATAAATCACAGAGGGAGCAGATGGATGGGAATTAAAGCCCCCAGCTGTGCTGTCACCTGAGCAAGTGACACTGGGCAGGTCATCCTGGGGTGCCAGAGCTGTCCCTGGCTGGTCTTGGCACAAGGATTTGTCCCGGGGGGGCAGCAGCTCCTCTCACCAGGCACTATTTGGGGAGCAGATGCCAGCTCCAAACTGCATCCCAAATCCTCACAGGGACATGGAACACAAAACTGCTGGAAGCAAAGTGCCAGGCTCAACCCTCCCTGTCACCTCGGAGCTGGTGGCCTGGCAGAAGTGATCAGCAGCCCCCTAAATCAACTTTCCAGGCATTTTGGGCTCTAAATTTTCACTGGACTGCCTCTCCTTCATTCGTTTGTTATTTACTGCCCCATTGGAAGATTTTTTGGGGAGAAAACAAGGATGCTCCTAGCACAGCCTGAGAGCCAGTGGTCCCTGCTTTGCCATGGGCTCCCACCACCAAATTCCACCCCTTCTCCACTGCCCAGCAGGACACAGAGATGGCCCTGGCTACTCAGAGAACACCCCCTGTTTTTTAGGGATGGTGAACACCAACACCACCACCCAAAACATCACAGAGGGCACAGCTCTGGATGCCCCAAAGCACATGCCAGGAGGAGTGGGTGCACACACAGCCTCCCTGGGGGCTCCAGCACCCAACCTGAGTGATGCCAAAAGGGAAGAACCTGGGAAATCCCGCAGAAACGGGACACTCCTAAATCACCCCGTTTTCTAGAAAGCTTCTTCCCATCGCTGCGACCGGCAGCGGGCTCGGTCCCTGCGCAGGGGACAGCGATGGGGACTTCCCGCAGCCGTGCGATCCCGCAAACCCCCTGCCCTTCTCCGCAGCCGTGCGGGCAGTCGGGCTAGGGCTCGGGACCCGCCCCTGCCATTCCGCCGCTCCGTGCCGGTGCCTTCCCGGTGTGCTCTCACAGGATGCCCGTACAGGACGCTGTGCTACAGCAGGTCTGTGTCCATCCCACCGGGGATGCCGGTACCTGTTTCCCGGCCGGTCTTTGCCCTCCCACAGGGGATGCCGGTGCCAGTACCTGTCCCCCAGCCGGTGCCTGCCCTCCCACAGGGGATACCGGTGTCGGTACCCGTCCCCCAGCCGGTCTTTGCCCTCCCACGGGGGATGCCGGTACCGGTACCCGTCCCCCAGCCGGTCTTTGCCCTCCCACGGGGGATGCCGGTACCGGTACCCGTCCCCCAGCCGGTCTTTGCCCTCCCACGGGGGATGCCGGTACCGGTACCTGTCCCCCAGTGGGTGCCTGCCCTCCCACGGGGGATGCCGGTACCGGTACCTGTCCCCCAGTCGGTTCCTGCCCTCCCACGGGGGATGCCGGTGCCGGTGTCGGTGCCGGTACCTGTTTCCCGGCCGGTCCCGGTGCGGGTCCCGTTTCCGCGCTCCCGCTCCCGGTGCCGCGCCCACGGTTTCGCTGCGTTCATCTTTTATACCAGCGCGATAATGAGGCCACGCCCATCGCCACGCCCCTCCCCGCTCCACCAATCAGCGGCTCCTGTCCGCTCCCGCCCTACCCAATGAGGAGGCGGGGCCGTGCGGAGCCGACCAATGAGAGGCGTCCCGGCGGGGCGCGCGCCGCAGTTTCTCTTAAAGCACGGCTTTCCCCGAAATCAGCTGACCGGGAGGGGCGGGGCCTGGGCCCGAGGGGCGGGGCCTGGGCGGGAGGGGGCGTGGTTAACCCGCCCCTGCCCCGGGTCTGGCCCGGGTCTGGCCCGGGTCGGTTCGGTCCCGTCGTTCATAGTCGGAAATTAATCCATTCCCAGTTATAACCCAGTTTCCCCAGTCCCCGAGCAGCCTGCCCAGATCAGACTGGTCACTCTCCAGCCCCAGGTCACTCTATCCCCAATCTCAAACCTGCCTTCCCAGTCTCAGACCAGTGTCCCCAGCCCCAGCTCAGTCCATTCCCAGTCTCAGACCAACATCCCCAGTCCCAGATAAATCCATCCTCAGCCCATGGTCAGTATATCCCCAAATAAACCTCCCCAGTTGCAGACCAGTCTTCCCAGTCCCAGATCAATTTCCCCAATTCCAGATCAGTTTCCCCAGTCCCAGATCAGTTTCCCCAATTCCAGATCAATTTCCCCAATTCCAGATCAGTTTCCCCAATTCCAGATCAATTTCCCCAATTCCAGATCAGTTTCCCCAATTCCAGATCAGTTTCCCCAGTCCCAGACTGGTCACTCTCCAGTTCCAGGTCATTCTATCCCAAATCCCAAATCATCCTTCCCAGTCTCAGACCAGTGTCCCCAGTCCCAGCTCAGTCCATTCCCAGTCTCAGACCAGTGTCCCCAGCCCCAGTTCAGTCCATTCCCAGTCTCAGACCAGGGTCCCCAGTCCCAGCTCAGTCCATTCCCAGTCTCAGACCAGTGTCCCCAGCCCCAGCTCAGGCCACTTTCCCCAGTCCCAGATTGGTTCATCTCCAGTCCCAGTTTAGTCACCCCCAGGCAGTTCCCAGCTCCTTTCTGGATCAACCCCAGCCCTGGATCATTCCCTCTCTCCCTGCCCCAGCACTTCCCACTATTCCCAGTCCACATTTGGTGTCCTGGCTGTGCCCCAGCCCAGCCAAACCCAGCCGGGGCCACCAGAGCATAAAGGACCATCTGCAGCCTGACTTCAGAGGGGGTTTTTTTTTGGGATTACCAGATTACACACACATTTCTTGGAAGAAAACCATAATTACTCCCACGTGGGTAATACAGAGAAATGGGAAATGTATGGAGCTGCGCAGATGGTTTAATAAAAATAACGCTCTGAGGTGCACAACCTTGCCTGTCATTTCTAATAAAGAACGGCTGGAATGGTCCTTGTTTTTAAACACCCCACTGATCCTCACTGGATCCCCCCCAGGAGATTTGGGGTGAGCCAAAAACATCTCCTGCAATCAGATACAGCCAGGAGGATTTATTCTCTTTTTTGACCAAAAATACAATTTTAAGGTTTGCAGAGGCTTTGCATCATTACCTCCCCCTGCTAGATAGAGACCCTCCTGTCAAAAATTCTTTATTTTGTTAAAATTTTGGAAATGGTGATATTTTAAAGGGTCTGCACACAACCAAACTCTCCATCCCCTCTGGAGACAAAAAACCTGGAGAGTCACTGCAATGGAGCAAGGTGACTTCATCATTCCCAGCTTCATTTTGGCTCTGCAGCCTGGAAAGGTAAATCCAAATTCCCTGGGGTGAGGAGGATCCCTGTGGGGAGGATAAAAAAAATAAACCCGCTAAAATGGGGTTTCAGGTTTGAAATGGGCTGGGAGATGCCCCACAGCCCTGTTTGCTGCTGGGAAGGGAAGATAAGCACTCCAGAAATGTTTTGGGAACAATTTCCCCGCGTTAGCAGCACCCTGGGAAGCTCAGCCATGCTTCAGCAGAGCCATTTTCCCCATGCCAGAGGCATCAGAATTTCGGGAAGGCTGATGTGGGACAGCAGAGCCAAGCAGACAAGCATGAGGTGCTCTTGGCAATGTCCAAAAAGTGGAAATCAGCCCAGTTTTACCTGTTCAGGGTTTGCCTCCCAGATCCCAGAATTCCTAAAGCCACCTCAGGTCCCACTGGTGGAGGCCAGAGTGGAAAAATAGATATATTCACCCAGGATACCCCTCAAATCCAGGGAGATTTGGGTTAGGAGGAGCTGTTTGGGCACTGTGGTGTCAGGCATGGAGGGTGCTGCTGCTGTGGGGAAGCATTCCCTGTGATT
>VZTT01003658.1:7750-35266 GCA_013400855.1 Buphagus erythrorhynchus
TTTTTTTGTGCTGTTTTTTATATTTTCTTCAAAATTCCAATCTATGCAGCAGCACGCCTGTCCCAGTGGCACAGCAAGGCCATGGAGCCAGCATTCCTTCCAGGGCTCATGGGTCTGAGTGTTTTGGGAAGCCTGTTGATGGATCAGATCTAGAAGAAGGACTGGTTTGGCTGAACAAACAAACAGCAGGTCTTCTCTTCACAATGGCCAGCTCTGTGTGTGTCCATGTGTGTGCCTGCACGTGTGTAATCCCTTCCTGCCCTCCTCTGCAAACCTCTCTTACCTGGCCAGGGGAGGGTTACACTATCAGCCTCCTGTGCAGATGTACATCTTATCAACATATCTGACAAGATGGTACCTTTAAACTAAAATTCTCACTATTTTGTTCTACTATTAAACTGGGAATGGGGTCATGGAGGGAAGTCCCAGGCTACATTTGAAGTGCACATCCAAATACATCATGAAGCATTATGAGGAGGCACCTAGTTGAGTTCATCTTTGTGTACAATGCCATGCACTCAAGACAGCTGCTCTGCCAAGCTCTAACTTCCACATCGTGGCTATGTGAGTAAGCTATTAGTTGGGTTTCAGAAAGCTAAGATAGAACCCTAATAAGTCCTGTAAGAGGGCAAGAAATATTCTTAGTAATTGATTGCTGTCTTGTGTTATTCTGTCATAGGAAGGTAAATAAGCATTTTTAGCTACAAACTGTGTTGCAAACAAAAATGTTACGCCAAATGGTCTGTTGAAAATTTCAGCCAAATTAGTAAACAGTGCATACAAGAAGGAGTAAAGTCTGCATGCAGTCATGTGCACTTGGTCTGTGTGTAACAAAAAAGGAAGTCTCAGCACCCCGTTCCAATTAAGCAAAGGCTGACTTCTCATGGAACATAAATTTTCTACTTTTTCCCCAGAACAACCTTATGCCGATGTTTTAAATAGTGGTAAAACATTGTTTTTAATTTCACACCTCACATAGCACAGTCAAATGCTTCATAACAACATAAACAAAACTTTAGGCAGAGCTTTGCGACTGAAGTCAAACAATGATTTCCCCCCACAATATGCACTCAAGGTTTGCAGGGAGAATACAGAAACTTGTTGGCTAAGGCCACAGAAATGAGTTCTCTGGTGTTTTGGCTGCTGCCGCCAAACCTAGTCAAGAATGTGTTAACAGTGGATGCATTGATCCAAACCCCATTATTCCCACCACCCATCAAGTGAAGAATAATTTATTCTATTTCTGTTCTCCTTTTGGTTGTATCATAGGATCGAACAACTTGTGACTGGGAAACAACTCCGTGTTCTTCTTGAGAAAATGCATACCCATCTGAAAAAGCAAAAGAAGAAAAAAGAAATCAGTCACTGGAGTTGAGCTCAAGAGCACAGACCATTTCTAGGTGTATTTTTTGGCATCACTCAAGTTACGTGATTGAGACTGCAACCATCTTAATTTCTGTGCTGTGCTTCTTACGCTTAGAGCTGCACACTGCATTGCCCATGTGGCACAGAAAGGGTGTCTGCTGCCAGCTCTGTCCCTGTGCTCCCCTCCCCAGGCCAGGTCAGTGCACACAGTCACCAGTGCCCTCTGAGTTAACCTAATAAGCTACAGATTGATTTGAACACACTCCCATAGTGGCAGAGCTTCTTTAAAGACTTAACTGAGAAGTAGAGATTTGCATTTCGTCTTGACTCCTCTGTAGTCTGCTTGATGCCCACAGTTTGTCTGGAGAAAGGTGGGAATGTCTAGCCCACAACACGTGGGAATGTCTAGCCCACAACACATCTTCCTCCTTCTTTTCTCACATCTTCCTCTTAACTTCCCTCAGGATTTTTTTTAAACAAACTTTCAAGTGTCATCTGAGAAATGACACTGTGAAACTCTTGTGATTCTCTCAGCCAGTCATGTATTTTGCATAGAGCAAACACACATTCTGGAAGTGTCTATTTTGTTAATCCTGCTAGCTAGCACAATCCTGCGGTCTCCCTAGAAACTACTCAGATGAAAATAACCACGGGTCTGATTTCTTTTAAAGTACTGTGGACAGGTAAGTGCCATTTCTGAGAGCATCTGCAGAACACCACAATGCTGGTAAAACAGTCACAAAAAGCTAATGGGCCAACATGATGAAACAGCAGACAGATTTGCAGATGTGCCCCCACAGAAAATTCTGAATGGAAAACTATAGCAAAAGACAGGAGATTTTTTGACACCCTGAGTCACAAGCACAACAGGAAATCTTTGCCAGTAAGTGGAGGGGATTCAAACAGAAATACAGTCACACTGCTCCAGTCACATCTCCCTCATGGAAGTGATTGCAAGACAGCAGGAACCTTGATTTGATTACATGACCAATCATCCCAGCATCCCATTTTATTTTCACTGAGTGATTCCACACCAATACTCATACTGCTACAGAGGCACAGGTTCGTTCTTCCTGCCTGTAGCTGAAGCTTCACAGAATACATTCATAAAGTGCAAACAGTCTTTTGGAAAAAAGTATGTCCATACTGGATCATTGCAAAGGAAGTATGATGTACAAAACAGGCTTTCATTTAAAAAACGGTAGATTCACACTTAAACAAACACCTCCAGTGGATTTGTTCCATGTGAAGGGCCAGCATCCTGTTAGCTTTTTTGGCTAAATTCTCCATGGATAAGTCAACTTGGTCAAAGACCACAAGCTTAAGCCCTAGAAGACTGAAGCCCATGTCCCATTACCTGATTTGCATCGAGGTGGCTTTGCCATATTTACTTATCCATAAGATCATCCAGTGTAGTGGAGTCTTCAACTGCCATAAGTACTGCAAATCCAGCACTGACCACACAAGTCAGTCCTGGGTGTCATCTTCCCATGACCTGCTTATTCCCAGTGCTAGCCCAGGCCTGCAGACAGCCAGGCAGCCCAATCACTCCACAACACTGATGCAAAATTCAGTCAAAGGAACCTGTTCACTGCTCTCACACAATAGGAAACACCTTAATACAGCAAGAAATTTCAGGCAAAGATGATCTGTGATTAAGAATACCAGGGGTATTCTTACATCTTCATGTCCTTCATCCATCCTGGACTACTAGCAACAAGGATTTTGTGTGTACATCATGGGAAAGGCTGTGACCCCCAAGCTTCTCAGCTGAAGCTCAACATTTGGCAGTTCATTTAAGACTTTTCCTGCAGATCTCTATACAGGAAGATGAGTTCATATTACATTTTTCTATTCACATTACAATTAAAATTCACATTACAATTAAAATTTAACTTCAAGCTGTTTAGGCAGCTGACTATGCCTTGTGGTATCAAAATGCTGTGAATGCTTGAGTCCCATCCACATTCCCCAAGCAGCTCTACATTTCCACCGTTTCCAGACCCCATCCAAAAACAATGAAAGTTTCCATCTGTCAGTTACTAGGGAACTTTCCGGAAGTTTGAACTTTTCCCCTAACTCCAGTTTTAAAACCACACCTATGAGCCTGCCTTGGGAACAAGGCCCTCATTGTTCAGCTGTCCTGCAGCAGCCCAAGGAAGGAGCTCATTTCTTTGGGGCTTTCTGGGCACAACCCACTGACAGAAGGAAGGACCTTTATACTCTGAGTCTTTCTATTAATGGAGGAAAGGGGCACTTTTGAATATCTGTCAATGGGGCTCATTTGTTCAGAAGAGATTCACGTTCTCATCAAATCTAAGGTTTCGCTGGTACCAGATATTATCAGGCAATCTAGTGAATTTTAAAAGCATCCTGTTGGGTTTTGGATTTTTGTAAAGCTTTGATATTCTATGGGTAGATCCAAATCTAGTCTCTCATTAGGTCTCTAATTTAACTCACTCTTTTTCTGTTCTCTGCAATGGCTCTTCTGGTCTGTGCAACGCTGGACTACAGCAACCATCTTGATGGGTGTGCCTTGAACACAGACAGCAACCTTGTGCAAGCTCAACAGCACTCATATGGGCAACAGCTTCCAAGACCAGGACCAGAAAGGGTCCAGAGGGCTCTTTTTATTCCAGAAGATCTCCTCATGGAAGGACTGCTTACAGTTTTAATCACTTCAGGAATTTATTTTAGAGACCTTCTATTCCTTTCACTCTCCTCTGATACACCCAAATTCTCTGTCCCAGGATTTGTTTAGGCCAGCCAGCAAGAGGGCAGTTGTTACTGGCAGCCCATCAGAACCCTCACCTGCTGCAGCATTTCACAAGTTCATACTGCAGTGGTACTGTGGTTTAGTACAGTCCAAATTATAAAATGCATCCTTTTGCTTGCCTTTGCATAAAAACGCCCAGATTCAAATACACTAAAACTTTTAGACAGTTGAGGAGACATGAGGGATTTTTTTTTTTTAAATCTCTTTTAGGAAATATTGCTTCTTAGATAGCAAAACTCTCTCTGACATAATGAAAATCAACATTGTGATATCACTTGACCAGCCAAATTCAGTCTCAGGCAAAACATTCTGCAGAGTTTTTAAGGAGATTTGCTGTGATGTCACAGTTCACATATACCAGTTAAAAAGTGAATGCTAAGTCAGCTTTGACTTCTCCAGCAACCATCTTCTATTTAACCTGGGAAAGAGAAAGCTGCCTAAGATATTGAATAGTTTGACTAATGCTTACAGAAGTAATTAATTTCTCTTCTGATAAACCATGCCTGTGTTTTCTTAAGGACCCAAGAGGAATTCCTGACAAATGGTCCCAACTGTTTAGTCTCAGATACCAACTTACTGGTATTTTCAAGTAGAAAACAGAGTCAGATGCCACAGCATCAAATACTAAACCAATTATTCCTATTTCTTTTTCCCAAATTGATGTTAAAAGATTGCAACTCCACTTAGCAGTCAATGTATGTAGCTTGGAAAAAATACAGAATGTATATTATATTTCAAACACATGCAAGATAAGAGGAAAAAGAGCTTAAAAAGCATCTCAAGTAGCTTTTCTGTTGTTTTTCAAATAAAAATGCACTAGCAGAAAAGTGAAAGGAAGAAGGCATCTGCTAGTGAAGAATAAATGGTGGGATTAGAGCCCTCAGCATGAACACATTATTATTATTTATTATTTGTCAGCCCCCATACTGTGAAACGAACCTCAGATGACAGGTGCTTTTTCTACACTGATTAATAAGGTGCAAACCATATGCTCTGCATTCAGAGTTACTCTATGAAATCACCATATTCTGTCAAAGGAAGAGGGATTTTCTTTGCTAGCATAGGAAGCCTGGGCCAAGTGCAGTAATCCTCTCTCAGGAACAGCTATTGGCATTTTAGGGGGAGTTCTGCCAAAGCTGTGCTTAACGGGAGCAGGACTCAGCTCTATTTTTAAAGAGACAAATGATAACTGAACACCAGCATGTGCATTACATGAGGGAAACCACTCTAGAGGGATGCTGTGGAACTTTCCTTATGGATGGAGGGTACTCTTCCCATCCTCTGGGGGCACAGGTGATACAAGTCAGTCATGCAGGGGGAAAGGGGAGGTCAAGAGCCATCTTTTATATCTATAGAGTTTGTCTAAAGGAGGTGCTACTCTCACAAANNNNAAGTCATAGTAATAAAAAAGACAAGAACTTGGATGACAACCTGGATGGAAACCTGGAGAAAATCTCACTGTCAGGAAACACTCTGAGGGAGAGATTTTGGAAATTGTTATTGCTCCTTCCTCAAGGGTGAGCCACACAACAAGCTAAAGGGAAGAGTCCAGAGACACATCTGAGAGGAGCCTGATCATTAAGAGATTTCAGAAAGCAGATGGCAGTGGGGAATGACCAATTTCACCAGGCACCTTCACCAGGATGTGAACACAGCCTGGGGAGCAGTGTTGTCAGCACTGCCTACAAGACTGCACTGAGATGGTTTTATGTTAGCACCTGGGCTTGACAGCCCTCTGCAACTCTTCCACTAAAGTCTCCTGACAATGCCATCCAAACAGGACCTTCACACTTCCTTTCTTTTTTTTTAAGGTTTCAAACTCCCCAGAAGTTATACTGGTAGAAAGGTACCACATGATCTTTGACAGTACAGCCAGTAGATAGATTTCTTTCATGCTTCTGATAGCTCTACACAACTTAGGAACACAAAACCAAAGAGCAAGAAAAACAGCCATGAGGGTTTTACTTTAAGTACATACCCTCCAAATGGACAGGGGCTACTCTCCAAGGCAGCCACTCTGAGCCAGTTTCTTTAATGAGAGGAGGTGTTTGAGAGACTAATCCTGGCTGGCACTCCCATATGGCACTGCCATGGCACTGGCTGTTGCCGAGCCTTGCCCACTTTGGGGGCTGGATCCACAAGAGCCTGGTGCTATATGGGAGCACCCCAGCCATACACCATGCCTTCAGGTCTTGTGCTGTGCNACAGAGAGCTAAGGAAACACAGAGTGAGCTTCTGCCTCTTGTACAGGGCTGTGTAGCCTTACCTCAGCCAGCTCTTTCCTCCCACCACTGACCACCAGTAGTAGCCCAGAAACTCCCAGTGAGATTTTTCTCCTTTCCACCTGACTGGAAACAAAGCTGTTTAGGCATTGCTTCCTCCCAAAACATTTGGAAATGTTTGCTGTCAAAAATAATTTCCAATCAAGTACAGCATCTTTACAATCTGTGCTAGGAAATTTAATCCCATTTTCATTCCTTGTTGGGAACAAGGCAATTCATTTGCTTAAGCTTTTGTCAGCTCTAACTAAACAAACCATTTTCCTGCTTTATATGTAAGCAACAGATTCTGAGTTGAAGTCACAAAAGCAATTTTTGGTCTTCACAGCCTGGGAACTTAGGGCCTGGTGGAAACATATGAACAGTTCAAGACTTCAAACAGATTACTTGTAGTGTGATTTAAGATACCAGCCTAGCATGTCAAGGCTACTGCCCTATTCATCAACTCTTTGCTTTGAAGATTTCTAGCATTTAGTAAACAGTTGTACAATTTAGGGTTGTGAAAACAGCACTTATGTTCCCTGGATTTCACATGGCCTTCTACATATAGCAGCTATGCAACACTGGAAAATAATATTTGACAAGAGATGACAGAAGTCATGGATACATCACAAAAATCATCTTTCAGTCCTAACAGCTTTACAGTCAAAATTTATGTTCATGTGAAAAACAGATTGCTGATTGTAACCTGTCCTGACTAGCCTGACTCATTTAGTACTTAATCATTTGCATTTATAGGGAAGCTGGTTATCCAAATTAGGGTTTATTTTGATTTCATTTTTCTTTCCCAATAGCTGTTCACTTACTAGCAACCTGATGATGTGTTTTTTGAGACTAAAAGCACATATTAAGCCTGACTAGTTGCCTCTGGTGTATCTCCTTTCTGCACTGCTTCACTGGTTTCACAGACTGTGGTAAGTCTCCACAGTGGACTATTTTGACAGCCATTTATTTGAGCATTTCATGGATTTCTTCTGCCAATCATTGCTTTTGGAATCTCCTCAAAGAGCATGTCTGCATGTCCAAAGCCATGTTGCTATCAGCATCCCTGGCTCCTTTATACAAGGGATTAAACCCTTGCAGAAACATGGTCCACAGGGCTGCTCTGCTCACTGGCCTCTCTTCCCAGATGTAATGGGATCACCAAAGACCCTACATCCCTTGACAGCCTTCCAATGGCTCTGTCAAGGACAAAGACTACCAGATCCATCGCTGTCCCACCCTTTCTAGTCAAATTTCCCATGGAAAACAAGAATACCTCAGGTATTATCCCAGCCCTGCCTCCATGACCTAAGCCATAAGAGTTCTGATACAGAATGAGACACAGCCAGCAATGAGATTTGACTCCTCTGTGATTCTTAAGCAGTCAGGGGTGTCACTTCCTATTGCAATAGCAATACAAACCCCAAATCCTGAGTGTCTGCCCCTTGCCCTGTGTGCAGCAGTACTGCACACTGAGGGAGTTATTTTCATTAGTAAATAAGCCTATTGTTACCACCAGTTTCATCACAAGAGGGACTGCATTTTGTCACTAGAAAGGGCTGACTGGACTCCCTAGTACCTCAAGACAGCATGGTCCTTCGGTGCATCTGGCCTACAGAGCTGCTAGAGATGATTTTAAATATTGTGGAAGCCTGTAAAACACTGACAGAAAACCCAGTGGACCACTTGTCCAGTACACACAGGAAGACAAATAAATGGATGACTTCTACATCAACAAGAAATGCCATTTATTTGAAGCAGCAGCAGTAGCCAGTTGTGACTTTGCTTCTCTTCTCCCAGCAGCAGACAAAGAGGGAGAGGAGAGAAGCAGCTCTGCAGGCCATGGCTTTCCTCACCAGCAACACACAGAACCCTAATGGCATCCCTGGAACATCACTGTATTCTCAAATAACCACAGCTAATATGACATTTCATACAGAAATAATTTCCATTAAAGCTAGGCTCTATCACAATGTTTATTTTACGGAGAGTTTTTGATTTTTAGACTATTCTTAAGACTATCAGAATTCTACCTTTAGAGAACCTGCACACTGGGATTTTATCATTTGGGCCTGTTGACTGGATCCTAGGGAATTAACTACATTTGAGCTCCCCTTGCCTAGGGCCAGATACACTAATTCCACTTCCAAATGTACGTGTCTCGCTTGGCAGCTCAGCCTCAGTGCTAGATTATCTCTACCTACAATTTAATTAGAAAATAATCACTCTTCACTTCCCCCATGTGGGGCTGATGCTGTGAGACACACGTGAGCTGCTACTTACGTGATACACTTTGCTGGACAGAATGAGCACGGAAAAGGC
This sequence comes from Buphagus erythrorhynchus, assembly GCA_013400855.1. Lineage (NCBI taxonomy): Eukaryota > Metazoa > Chordata > Aves > Passeriformes > Sturnidae > Buphagus > Buphagus erythrorhynchus. The sequence goes on from VZTT01003658.1 coordinate 16,475, forward strand.
TCGGAGGAGTTTTCCTGCCGAGCCTTTTTAACAAATGGTCACGTTCGTTCACGCTAAGGGAGACACAAAGAGAGAAAACACACCAGTGAGTAACCAGATAATTTCAAGGTAAAAGTCAACTGTATTTAAAGTACTTGGCAGCCTTGACTTTGTCAGTACTAAAGGTGGCTGTAGCATGAAAAGGAATTTTCTCTTTCTTTAAACTGCACATTATCAAGAGAACTCCTCCTTTCTAAGGACACTTTGTATAAGTCTACTTTTGGTCAATTCATCCCTAATATCACCATCATTGTGATTTCTGAATGCCTGATGTCTCTAAATTATTACAAACCATATCAGAAGTCTGACATCGAGTGATATGGAATATTAAGAAGATTTCTTTTTAGTATTATGCACAAGTCACAGCATCCACAAACTGCCTTAGAGAGAAGGAGCAAAGCATTGTAGCTTAGCATAAGGCTTCTATCACACCTGCAAAATGGCCTGAAGCAACCAAAGGTAGAACCCATAGTTAATTCTGCCTTCTAAAGAATGCTCTGATTTTAACCTCCCATATGGAAAGAAAATTTTCTACCCAGTTTCTTTTATTAAAAACCTCTTTGGTTTACACAGTTCTTGTCAGAGGCCTGAAAAAATTACTGCTGAATTTACAAAAAGTGAAAATACAAACTTAAGGTGAAAAACACAGTATGCTTACAACAGGTTTAACATACCTACAAGAATTATTAGAGGCACTCTCCACTTTGATTTTTACAAAAAACACAACACTCGTTTCATCAAGAACTTTATGCCCAGAGTTAAAAAATTATGACTAAGATCCTGACCTTTCAAAGCACTTAATTATGTATATGAGTCCCACTAAGTTCAATGGGGTTTCAAAATAACGTAGGCCTTCAAATCTCAATGCACTGGAGCCTCAGGTAACTTAAATATCAGATTATTTTCAGAAAGATATTAGAGTCTACTTTAGTTCAAAGTTCTCCACAATTGGTCTGTTTTCCCTCTCACCCTTATTCCTAACACTGAGATGGAGCTAGTGCATAGAAGGGATCTGTTTGCTGGTACAGCTCCTTGCAGTGCCTTGATCCTGTTTGCCCCCCATTTACACTCTGTCTCCATTTTCACAGTCTGCTTTTTCTTTCACATCTTTATTCACAAGGAGCAATTCTACTGATTATGCTGCAAACATGGATACACACCTGAAAGCCAATGCTGGTATCTTTCTTGGGTTAGGTTACAAATTCACACGCATTTGGTGTATGAAATGGAAACCCCAGCAGGCACAGCTGCTGCTGTCGACATGCTAACAACAGTTTTAAGCAAACAACTCCCTTTCACTGAAGCAGTTTGCTAACTTCAATCAGGAAAGTAACTGAAGAATCTCTGGGATGCCTGTAATATGTAATCCAGCCATGCAGGCTTATATTCCACTTAATAGTCCATTAGGGTAATAGCCAGGCTCACAGTCCTCTGTTCAGTGCATAATGAGGTGTCCACAAAAGAAAGGGTGCAATCCTTCTCTTTTTCCTGTGATCTCCAAGCTCACACATCTGAAGTAGAAACTTGTAAAACCTAGGGACTCCTCCTCAAAATCTTTAGAAACTCTCAGCATTTTCAGACACTTGGTCTCTTCCCCTCCTTCCCCTGGCAGCACAGAATCACACCTGCAATGGGTATGGCAGGCTGCTTTCCCTGCCTGCAGTCACTAGTATTCCCTCAACATAAAACAGAAGTTGATAATAAATTTTGAAGCAAAAGTATTGATTCCAACTGAGTTTGTCAAACAAACTCTAACAACTCTTGGTTCATGAGACCTGCATGTGTTCAAAGAAGAAAGGATCACAGGTTTCCATTAAAACCAGGGTTACAGCATGAAAGCTGCTAAAAATCTTGGAGGACCCAACTGCTTAAAAAACCCAAGACCAGTTTCTGGCTTTAAGAAAATCAAGTAGATACAGAAAGAATTTCTACCTGCTCCAAGCAGGCAGCATGATGGAAAACATGCACTACAAAGAATTACTGGGCAAGGGTGATACAATGGAAGGCACAAAGCAAGACATGAAGACTTCTCTAACCTTTAACCTTCCTTGCTTAGGAAGTTGACAGCCTGCAGAACCAGCCACTACCAGTGCATGTGCAAACCAGTGATGCTGTACTGTACAACCTCCTGTTGACTGCAGAAGACTGCTAGTAATTTGTTAGTTTAGTGAAATACTGTCTGAACACACTGCTGTCCTGTGAATCACAGAAGTGCAACACTTGCTCATGTTCAGCAGGTAAATAACATGTAGGAAGAGTCTTTCCTACCTCAGTAGGAGGGTGATTTAAAAAAAGGAATCTTAAACCAATCAAAAATACTTGTTGCAAGGGACAAATAAGCAATATTGGCCACAAAACTCTTACACTGAGAATGGAATTAACCACAGCAGAAAAACAGACAAGGAAAAATTCTTCATCTGCTTGCCTACCATGCAGCAACAGGTGGAGTGTAGACCAATAATGCTTAGCTCCTCAGGCTTCTGCATTCAATGTGTGGAGGAAAGTGTGCTCTCAAGGGACCTCTGAACAGGAATGACACATTGCAGCTCTAAGAATGCCGAAGCAAAGCTATCTTTGATGCTGCTAATTAAAATCAACAAGTTCAAAATTGAAGTCACATCTGATTTTCCCATTTGAGAAATTATATTGGATTGTATCTATGCAGAGAAAGAAAAACTCACAGTAGAATTAGAACATTTGTGGTTTAAGTATGAGGGATGACTAAATAGACTGCAAGTCAAGACCAGTCAAGTACTATAAAATAAACTTTTAATACATAAAAGGTAATGCAACATAGTTCTGAATTGGATGAGTATTTGATTTACTAGCAGATATTAGATCTCCCAGTACAAACCCTGAAAGGAAAGGAAAGTGAAGTGCCTTTCTTAACTAATAAGTGTTTGCACTCACACCAAGTCCCTGGTTTCAGAAAAGGTTTCTGCCTACTGCTAACAGGTAACAAAGTGAAGACTTCTCAGAATGCCTCACACTTTGATGCAAAAGTAACGACAACACTGGACTCACAGGCAACAGATTAGGCCTTGCTCACAGAAATATTGCTTGTAAATGAGTCCCAAGCATTAGCCATGATTTTCAGATTTAATTCTGCTTTCTAGTGACTCCGAGCCAGGGCCTAAACACTCCCATGGGGTCTAAGGATGGCATCTTCAGATGCATTGAGGCAAAAGGATAAGAGATCATGAGATCACACTCTGAATACTGGACAGTTGTGTTCATATTCAGGAACTCAAAAATCTTGTCAGAATGGAAGAAGTCACAAATCCAGACATTCTTATGGAAGTGACAGTGAAATATGTTTTAGCTGGTTAGTCAGTGACCTCCGAGGGGGTAAAGGAGAGGCACCATCTATCTCTAATTATATGAAGGACAAAGGACACAGACTAAATGCTTTGAACTAAACAAATACTTGACTAGAACAAAAACTATTAAAAGGTTCCAATTCTGAAGGTTTCTATGGAAAAAAAAAGATTTTAAAAAATCATTAGTCAAGTCAGCTAAAATCAGATTTAGTTGCTATCAATAATGCAGAATACCTTAGGCCAGGAATACCTTTGTGATGGCTTCATAAGAGAGTCAAGATGACTTCTCCCTGCCTGGAAGCCTGTGCTAGCAACATCACACAAATTCATTAAGTGAATGACAAATCAAAAGGTAAACTAAAGGCAACATGTTATTTCATAACAATGCTTTCAATTCTATGAATAAAATGACTCTTCCATCTTCCTATCTGAATTGCTCAAAGGTGTCAACAGAGACCTTAATTTTATTTTTGCATTCTCTTCTTCTCATCCCTCACAAAAGCAAACAGCCCTTAAATCTAGGCAACAAACATCTGGCTTTACACATTCAAATGAGGTGCATCAAAACAAACAGAATAATTCAAAGCTGACCACAAGGTCCTGCTGTCTCATTTGCTCAAGTAATTAAAAAAAGATGAGCTTCACCACCAATTAATCTACTGAGCACTAATTAGTGTTAATGAGGATTTGTGGTATTTGGTATAGCTTGACCCAGAATGTCCTCCTGAGTCCACTAATTGACTGGTGGCAAAAGCAGGGATCACAAAGACCGGAAAGTTAAAGTGGATGCAGGTGTCTCTTAAAATTGGATCTTCCCTTAGAAAACACATGCATATCCTAGTTTAAAAAATTAAAATAAAAATTCAGAGCCCTCCTTCTCTTACAAAAGCTAAATTCTTGCTTGTGTTTTGTTACAATTTGCTAGAGGAGATACAGATCAGAAGCACACCAAACAGGCAAATACACTCAGCTGCCACTGGTTTTAACTCACTGCCCCTCTGGATTACGAAGAATTCAGACAGATACAGACATTTGAAATGATTTGGTTTGTTTCTGCTTTCTCCTTTCCAGAAGGAAGAACTGAGGTGTCTAGTGAAGCCTTACCAGGGCTGCTAGAGATGACACAACTAAGGCACACAAACACATTGCCCAGCTGCTACCCCTGTGTCAAAAGCATGCCAGGAACTCATGGCAGAAGCTTGGCTCTCCAGTGCAAGATACTCAGTGTCCAAAGGTAAGCCCAGAGGACAAGAAAGCTGCAGGTGTTTTCCCTCTCATATGAACACCTACAAAGCCCTCACTATACTGCCTGCAGGTGCAGCATCACTGGTTCTTCTACCCCACAGAGGTGCTGCAGCAGACAGCCACAGGTAAATCATTGAACAGCTTGGTTTAAACCAGAAAATCTTCCAAGGCTTAGGCTGAAGTTCTGTTCTTAACTCCACAGCCTCCCTCCTACCCATACATATTTTCAAAAGAAGCAGCAGGTAAACCCTTGTTCAGTCTCTTTGCTTCCACTGGCATATACTCTGCTAAAGACAGCCTGAGAAACTCTGGCTGGCCTGTATTATTCTCCTGTTGGAGGAAACATCTTGCAATGTGTTGCCCTCTCACTGTGACAGCAGGATGGGAAAGAATGAGGGAGGGGAGAAGTTTTTGCAAAATATGCCACGTGGCTAAACACAAGGTAAAAGACTAGGAAGTTTCTGTCCTTGTCATCTTTCCCTGTGTATTAAATTTTGAGAGGAAAAGAGGATACACTTCTCTCTCTTCTTAAATTTTAGAATTAAAACATAACAATTGATCTTTGCTATACATTTCAAACAATAACTTACACAAAAGTTTGCTGTTTCCTTCTGACATGTTTCTGTCACTGAAAATCACATCAACATAAAATAAAAAGAGCAAGAAGAAAGGTCTGAAGCAGACCTCTCTAGCTTTGATCAATCCTAATCACCAAATCCTTTACAAGCAGACTGTTGATTTTTATTTCAGTCTCTTGGCTCTCAAACTCCCTTAAGTGTCTTCTGAAGAAGAATCAGAGGTTCAATCACAATGGCTTCTCCCCAAGTATCACCTGGCAAAGAGAGCTTGCAGATCCCTCTCTGGCTGCTAGGACATAGCAGGTATTCCTGAGGATTTATTCACAAGTTCCATCTCTCACCTTTCATGCAACATAACACTGCTTAAAGGCTTACAGCATCGATCACAGTCCTGGCAGACAAAGAGCAAGAACCCTACACCAGGCAGAGGCTGCAGCCACACCTTTGTAGTTGGCCAGAGGAGATCTATTGTTCTTCCTCAGATACTCCCTGCTGGAAGAGGGCACTCCTCCAGAACAACCCCAGGCCTCGGTTCAACGTGGCTTTTTTAGTGTGGAATTGTTAGAAGTTATACAGTGGGCAGAGACATAACTAGCATAGGCTTGGCATAAGGAGAACATTAAAAACAACATTATTTCAGACCAGGAATTCAAAATTAAAACACGCAAATCAGCTCAAATGTGAGTCACACTAAGGCTGAGGGTTCAGCAAAACCATGCTCAAACACCAGAACATCCCAGGGTGTGGAAGAAAGGCCCAGCTGGCTCAGAGAGCAACTGTATCTCCATCCTCTGGGCTTCAGAGACATCACAGAGAGGATTCACTCTCCTGCAGAACTGCAAAAGTAGCAATGACGGGCTTCTGCTGGCTTCTCTCTTTCGATTCACAAAGAGGAGATGTTATTTTTTGTTATCTAGCATTCGGCTGCAGGAATGTTTTACTCTGAGGTCAGAGTAGGAGGTCTTTTTAATTTAAAAGGCAAACAGGCATTACTGATAATGAAACTGCAATGTAATCAAAGGAAATCTCTGGAGCATTTCACAAGGAAGTGTCTGAGGCATATAAACAGTAAAACAAAAAAAACCCAGCATTTTCTTTGCAGAGTCAGCGTCTACAAACACTGCTCCTTAATCCCTCTGGATCCAGCTGAAATAGACATCCCAAACCATGCTTCTTTTGCATTTTACTGTAAATACTCAGCAAGCCATTAATAAAAACCCACTACTAGGATACCAAAGGGTCACCAGGCACAAATCAGAAGGGAACAAAGACAGAAGTGCTGCCTGTGCCACTTGCAGGCTGGGAGGTGCCAGAAGTCACCTGTTAGAAGTGACTCCTGCAGCTGACAGCCAGGATTTAAAGACTACCAAGTCCTTGCTGAGGGCTCAGCATCAGCCAGCTTTTCAGAGAAGTTGAGCTCTTATGCTCTGCCATGGTGTAGCACTTCCAGGCCTTCTTTAGTGCAACAAGCTCCCCTCCAGGTACTTCCAAAGCACATGTGAAAGTCTCAGAGTAACCTTCCCTCTTTATGAATGGTATTTGACATTATCCAGCATCAAATGTATCTGGATGTGTGGCCCTGCAAGGCTGACTTGGAGCATACTGAGAGCAACCAGCTCTCTAGTCCATGAGAACATGGGGTATTGAGCTCAGACTACAAGCAACTGCAAGTTTTTTATCCTGCCTGGATGTGAAAAGATTAAGAGAGTATCACACACTTTCAGCAGCAGCTCCATGGATGTGGAGTGACTGATGCCTAAAGCAGCTCCTGCCCTCACCAGTCAGTGGCAGGACCTGACAGTGCTCCCCACACCACCCCACTTCCTTCAGCTCACACATACATGGATCCAAACAGTGGAGCTGATCCAGCTGAGCAGCTGGGGCAAAGATGGGCCAGTATGACCACAGCTGGCAACGAGTGGTTTGGGAAACTATCAAGCCAGCCTAGCAGCCACATCAACAGAAACCCATGGATGCAGGGCCCTCACCAAAGCCCTGAAGAAACGCTGTTGTTACAGGTTGTGATTTGGCTTGGCAGCATGCTACTCCAAACAGCAAAAACAGCCAAACAGCAGCTCTCCCTCTGTGTCCCAGAGGTCTGCATGAAGGAGCTCCTGCAGCCAGTGCAGCAGCAGCAGTGCCCAGGGCAGCTGCACACAGGTCTACCCACGTTGCCACATCACCTTGTACCCATGGCAGAATCACCCTGCAGCAGCTGATGGAGGCCAAGATATGTTGCAAGCTTCAGCCAGCCCCCATTTGCAGCACATAGATCATATATAGAGTTGTGGGGCCAAATTCTCCACTCTAAATCCGCAGAATCCTCTTCAAGTTGGTCCTTAAAGCCATATGGCTAAAAGCAGGACAAAGCTTTTCCTCTTCATGATAAGCAAAGGTGATTTACATTTTCTTTTTTCATTAACAATGTCTTGAGGCAGAAAAGTTAAATCTTCCTTTGATTCCTAAAATCACTTGGACAATCCATTCTAGCCTCCATTTTTGAGACTGTTATTCTTAAAACAACTTCTACTTAGAATGATATTGGGTTTGCACAGCAAGGTTTTGGTAATGGGAGGCTACATGGGGCTGCTAGGAGAAGCTGCCAGAAGCTTCCCCCATCTCCTACAGCCCACTGTAAAAAGACCAAGCACCTTTAAAAATTACCATCTAAAAACATCAGCACTAAACATCACATGCCTCTCTGAAACGCAACAATCCTAAGAAAATAATTGAGGTCTCTCTCTGCTTAAAGCATCTTCCATTTCCAAGCACTGCAAACACTAAGCACCTATGCATTTCTTTGGGGGAGGTGGAAGGCAGTCATCATTGTCAGATGTCCTAAAGTCAACTAACTTAAAACAAAACTTGAAGCTGCCCAGTTTTGCCCCCCAAAACAGGAAAATTGACCCAATTTAAACGTCTAAGAAGCAGAAAAGGCTGTGTGGCTTGCTGCTTTTCAGCTACCCTCCTTTTGGTATCAGTGCTGTTGACTTCTTGTCCCTAAGTGCCTCACTTTGCACTTACTCTACTGGGTGCTTGGTCATATCCTTTACAGATAAGGTGGCAATACAGTTGCAATTATAACATTCTTTTCCTACTCATTCATTTTTTTCAGAAGTAGTCACCTTGGAGGATGAAGTTTTCCATGCTTGGTCTCTGTGTATAGATTTTTTCTGGTTTGGGGTTTTTGTGTGGATTTTTAAAAAATCCAAACTACTGGTTTAATAGAAGTTCACTTACATACTTTTACTGAATTTAAGATTACTTCTGTCTTCAAAAACTCTAAACTCCTCCTACCAGCTTTTTTCTTGCTTTTCTTTACAGAAAAGCTAAAGAACAGCTCAGGACAACAACAAAAAGTGAACCTTGAAAGTGTAATGAACACAATTTAGAGCACAGCCCAGGTTTGACTGAACTGAAAAAAAACCCAAATTGCTTTTCTTTAAGCTTTTAAGTATTTTGTAATTGTCCACTAAATATTTAACACCTAATAAAACTTGTACTTTCTTGTTCTTGTTACGCTTAACTTGGCACTTTATTCTTTACTGCAAATCAGAGAGGAGAATGCAGACTGTCCTGTCTCTCTTCTGAGACCGGGTTAGCCAGCAGAGGAGTCAGGGTTCAGGCAGACTGCTGAAGCCATTAGGCTGGAACAGTTGTTATGGAGCAGTTCTCCTGCTGTGCAGCCTGGAGGGAAGATTTCTTCCTCCCTCCCCTGTGGAGATCCTCAGTGCCCAGCCCAGTAAGTCAGGATTAGGCATCAGAGAGATTGGCCCCTTAATCAGTTTTAACTCTCATCTTGTAATGTTCCTTTTTCCTAATCTTTCTTTTCAATTTACAATTTCATTTTGGCCTTTGTTCTAATACTGTACCTCCATCAACTTTGACTTTGATAGCAGATTTGATCACAGCTCTAAATCCTTCTCCAGGTCACCAGGTTTTAACCCTATTTGTGCAGTGGATCTCCCTCAAGGTTACATGATAGGTACAACCAGGATGGGAAATAATTAATTGCACTGGAGAAGGGGAATGTCAACTCTAACTGGTTTGCACTAGCAAGCAGACACTTGAGTCCCCAGTACCAGTGGGAATATGGTAACTCCCCCTTCAGCCCTCTGGCTAGGTTATGAAACCTTTTCTGTCCTCTGCCCCTTCCCAGCTCTGCTCCACAGCCTCCCCAAAGTGGAATCAAACCTGGTAATTTCTAGTGCCTCACATACAGGTGTTAGAAATGTCAGAAATAAATGGTACATATTAAAATGAGGAAATAATGTGATGATTCCTTACTGATATGGGGCAGAAGGGAGATAGAAAAGGACAAGTGTAGAATAAAAGAAAATTATGCATTTTCCACCTTCCATACATGAATGTTTACCATATGGAATCAAAGAATTTAAAAAAAAACCCCACTGATATAATTTTATGTGCTTTTTGCTAGTAAAAGGAGTCTAATATCTTTTTACTAGAAAAGCTGCAAGGAAAAATCGTAAATATGCCAGTCACTTTCTTGTGTATGCTGGTGGAGAAATCTCGCCTTTCCTTCCCAGAAATGGTGTGAAGAACATCTGGAAAAATTGATAAAAAGGATGCTGAGACCTCAAAACCCAAAATACACCTCTGCCCTCTTCAACCTCATTTTACGCTCAGCTGCAGTGTATGGGCTGGATTCAGATCACAGTCATGCCTATCCTGAGTAAATACATCGAAGTCAACACATTCATGAAACAAGAATTTGGCTCCAAACATCCCATGGTGTTTAACCAGCTGAAAGCACAAGACTGAGTTTGATTCATGTAAGATTCATTGCACCTGCTGATGTGAAGGGGCCTTACTGGCATGGTCTCCCTGTTCCAGCTGATGTAACTTGGGGTGCATCAATACAGAGACAGAGTGCTTTGAAATACAATGAGCCCAAGCCTCGTTCCTCTTGATCCTAATGAAAAAGCTTGCCTCTTCCTCAGGAACCAGGAGATCAGGTCCTCACCTCATTCATTTATTTCTTAGAAGTTATGTCTGTTTTACCATTTCTGCACCTGCCACTCAGTTCTTTGCACAGCCACAAGCCCAAGGCAGGTTTCCCTTGTTGCCCTCTTGCTCCTCCCCAGGGACCTGTGAAACAGGGAAATCTCCATGGCTGCCTGTGTCTGCTCACTGATTACCCACCAGGTCCCACAGCTATTGAAATGAGACAGCACCTGCCCTCACACACCAAATAAAACCAAGGTCAAGACAGATGATACAACTTGCTCTCAGGGTGAGAGCTGGACATGAACTTTTTACCGAAGCAACAGGGTTAGATTTGGTGAGAAGCACTAAAATGAAAGAGAATCTACACCAGCGTGTCTCCTTGTTGAAGGCAGACAATAGGGAGACTGTGGGGAGCTGCTGTTTTAGGTGCACTGGAAAAAAAACAGTACTTGTTTTATGAAATGGAGATGAAAGAGGCACCACAGCCATCACCAGTGGGTGTCTAAGAGCAGCAAGAGTAAAGGGGTGTACTGAAAAATGCTGTGCAAACACACACTGCAGCTATACCTTGCTAGATCTGTAGTCACTTCCCTTCACCTTTGTTCAAGATAAGACTCTGCCTCCCAGATTTCTGACTCATTTGAAGAAATTATGCCCAACACCTCAGCAATGCAGGCATTCCCTTGCAACAGCCCAGAGAGTTACTTCAGCTCCTTGTAAAGTATGGAAATCATGAAAGCCCCATTGTTCTTCAGTATCAAACAATCTAATCCTGCCTACTAACCAATTAATAACAAGACAGAAAAACAACCAAAAAGCTGCTTTCAAAGGGAGCTCTCTGGCAATTCCAAGACAGAGAAACCCTCCGGAACAGGAAATCTACTGTCACAAAGAAGGTGCTGCATGGCTTTGCTCACTCTCCATTAGTTGGCCAGTGGAGCAATAAAGTGACATGGGTTTCCAAAGTAAAGTTTGCTTTGGTGCCTAATCAGGCTTTACTCCACCTGAACTCCTGCTGACTTCAATGAGAGGGTAGATGGAGTGAAAAGTGAATGAGGACTTGAAGGTTTGGCCCTTTATGAGCCAAGGTTTATGTTGCAAACTTATTTAAAGACACAAAAATCTCTGCAGCTGAACTCAATGCTGCTTTTGAACACAAACCTTGTTTGTTTTCTTTGTGTAAATCTTACATGTTAACATGATTAAATCTGCTGGGCAGGTGTCTCCTCATGTCCATGTTTGCTTTGGCACATGAGCTGCCCCTCTCACCTCTCCAAATTCAAGAAAATTTAGTGTTAAATCCTGCCTTTTGTTACATGAGAGTGCCAGGGAGCCCCTCTCCCTTCCTAAGCAAGACGTGCTCATGTCAAAGCTTGGCTGGAGCCCAGCCCAGCACTGCCAGGTGCCCAGGCTGGGGAGGGCAAGTGTGGGTACTCATCTTCCACAGGCAGGCAAGCACGGCATGGGATCCATCACAGCCCCTTGCTGCACACTCACTCTCCTGTTTCTCAAGCTGTTTCTGGAGCTGCCAGTTTTCCATGTTGCCCCCTGTTTCCATGTACATGTTTCCCCGATGAATTCCCTGCTCTTGGAATTATCTTAGTGATCATCCTAGCTTCTACCAAATGTAAGTTTTCAGCTGTCCAGATGAGACACATAAAGGAATAAGAGCATGACCCATTACAGCTCGAGACTATACTCTTGCTACAATCTCCAAGCATCACTCCAATGCTATTTGCAAGGTTTCTGGGACCCAGCTGTAGTGCCCAGGGTGCTGACACTCTACCCTGCACAGACCAAACAGTCCCTCACCAACCACTTGCCGTGCTGTTTATTCCCAGCCATTGGTACGGCAAAAATGTGCACCTGCTTTTTAGAGCAATACAAGCAAATTCAATTTTAGAAACTGTTCAAAGGGGCTAAGATTCAGAAAGATATAACGAGCACTAGCGAAGACATTTTTTATTAACCCAGAAAAATGTGTCTAGCAAGAACAGCTGTCAGGGTGAAGATTCTCTGAGACAGGATATGCATATATAGGTATCAAGTGGCACACACAGCTCTCCCAGAACTCCTTCCTCAAGCACAGCAAGGACCAGGTGATATCTGCCCACATTTAACAGCAATTCAGCTGAGTCACAGCAAACTGCTGGCATCCTGTTGTGGAAGTCTAGATGCACTCATTGCTTTCCAGGATTTGCAAACTGCTTTTTGTTTAGCAGATTACTTCTGAACATTCAGATCTTGCACCTCATTTTTTGTCTAAGGTCTAGGAAATGATAAAAGCAATTAGCTCCCTAAATCCTTCTCTTATCTGTAATTGGGTGTGAGTTTTTTGTTGTTTGTTTATGAAAAACACTGAACAAAACAGTGTCTGCTATGTAGGCCAGGAACATAGACCCCGATGACAGCCAGCATATCTTCCACAGCTGCCTGAACAAGCCAGCACCTAATGGACATGTTTTCAGGAACACTTCCAACCAAGGACTGAGGTGACAGACGGACTTGTGCAGTTTTTACACACTATTTCCTATTAGAAATGAGAAGATACTTTCCCTTCCTGCATAGTGTCATATTGCCAGAAATATCCCAAGAGCAATGGAGCTGCGGGCAGGAGGGGAGAGCAGAGCATGCACCTTAGCACATGTTTCCACCAGCTTCAAGGAAGTTTTTAAAAAATAAAGAACATGAACCAGAGAGACTAACTGAAGAAAGTTCCCTCTCTATTTCTTTCCCACCCTCATCCTTCCCTTTGGACAAGCACACGATTTCTAGCAGGTGTGAAAGAGCCATGAGACAAACAAAAGAGATAAAAGACAGAACAACTCTGAAGAGGAGTCGGGAGGCCACTACACAAGCACAGCACACCAACTCCAAGCAGGCAGAGGCACTCTACCATTATCTAGTTCACAGATGGACCACCCAGAAAATCTGGGAGCAATTAGGAATGAGAACAAACAAATGCATGGAAGGAAGGGGGGAGGGAAAATGGGAAGGAGGGCCAGGAGGGCTTCTTTACATCATCTCCATGCAAGCGTTTCGAGAATGAAGTGAAGCTATATGGAGGAGGAATGCAGATGAAAGAGTTTGCAGTGAGAATGCAATAAAGTAAAAGGCTATGAAAACATGGAGTGTATGAATGAATTACAACATGGCCATGAAATTTACAGAAAGTCAGGACAGTGTGTAAACAGAGAAGAAACCCATCAAATTCTTGGAGACACAGACATGCACATATAAACAGATCAAATGCTGACTGTCTCTCTCTCGCTGTTAACAGCAACTCAACCCACCCTGCAAGCCAGGGATGCACCAGGCACAAAGCTCCTCTCTGTCAATAGCTGGCATTAAATACTGGCAGCAAAACACAAATGCTTCGAACCAGCATCAATATAATCGCACATAAATGCATGGATAGGAACCACAGCAACATCCAGGTGACTCATAGAGTTCATAATCAAGCCATGTGCCTGGGAAAAATCAGTTTTCTGCTGGTCTGGTTTCCACTTACCAGTATCTAATCACACTATCAGCCAGCACTTCACAACACCAGGTCACACCTTTCTTGTCTGGGAAGACTGACCTGATTTTGGTACCAAGCGCTTTGGCTTCAACTGACTTCAAAAGGACTGCTCAACCTTCTAAGAACAAGGCCCATTCTTTAATTAAATGCCTGATATTAAGCGTCTTTGTTAGTTTTAATTGTGGCATAGAAGGCTGCCCTTGTTGCTGCGAAGTTTGCCTTCTCTTTTTAAATCATTTAATGTGCAGTCTGTGACTTTCGCTAGTGAGCACAATTTATAACTCTGTTTTGCTGGATCCAAAAGTCGCAGCAGAAAAATTACTCAAAAACTGAAGATAACAAGTGTTTTGAAGTGATCTTAATCAATAACACTGTGTTTACTTTGTCTTGGCCTCTGAGAAGCAAACTCTGGCCACTAAGGACATCTTATAAACACATTAAAGTTCATACAAGTTATTTTAAAAGCTTTTCAGTTTACCATAATCTCAGTAAATCATTGCCTGATAATTTTCTCTAAAACCAGTCCTTATTAACACACAAATTCCGTTGAAAAAAATCTACTATCTGCTTGTCTAAGCAGCAGCTAAAATATGGCAATTAGTTTACCTTAGAATAGACATCAAAGGCTCAAAGGATGACCCTGCCCCAGAAGAACAAAATCTTTTAAAAGCCCCATTCCACTCAGTTTGCTAGTTTATAAGGTTTGCTAAAATCCAGTTTAATGATCATGTAGTTTCTTAGCAAGTCATGTGGTGCCATATTGTGTAAGGAACAGAAGAGTTAGTTCTAAAACCTTTTTGAACTTGGGGAGCTTTTCCGACCAGCTGATGCAGAACCACATTCTGAGATGGTAAATGAAACTGTTGGATGCAAAAGCCTCACCATGATTTTCTTTAGCTTCTTTCAGAAGAGACAAAAGTTCCCACACAACACATACTCTCTCTATACAATGAAAGGTTCAATAATAGCAATATATTCAAGTCCATATGGTGTGGTTATAAGGGAGAGGCACAACGAGAAACTGAGAACCCTGAAGGCAAGAGACCTGCAAGCTATAGTGAAAAAAGCAAAAGCATAAAAAAACCCTTAAGGTGAAACTGAATAAAGTACTGGCACAATGGATTAAGCCAGTTCTCCTTTTAGCTGCAGTCTTTATATCCTGAGCTGCTGACAGTTCCCTCCTCTGACATGGTCATCTTTTTTTTGTTTTGTTTTTTGGATGACATAACAAAGTGCTTTGAAAACCAGTCTGGCTCAGTGGCCAGGTAAGAGCACTACACGTTACCACAAAGGAGACTGAGCAGCAGCTTCCAATAGAGCCTCACAATAATGCCGGAGAAATGAAAATGGAAAGGCTGGTTTCTGTGGGGGGAACAGACACATATGAAAGGAAACAGCAATAAATGAATAATACAGGAGAAGAAGCCTTATTAGCCTGTCTACAATCAGATTTTAATGGTGAATGAGAAATAGGGAGGGGAGAGGAAAAGAAGGGTCTGGTTTAAACATTTAGCATAGACTTGCCTCTTTCCATTACTATCACGAAGCATGGCTTTTCCCAGTTCTCTTGTCTTCGTTTCCAACTCCTTAACTTGCTCCAGCAAAGTTTTATGGTAGGTATGCTTCGCCCTGTACCACAAGGAAAGGACAAAAAAACAAAACAAAAAAGCCATGTGAACATTTGTTTTGCTACAAACCCCCAATTTTATCTCTCAGGTGAGAGGCACAGGGCCCTCCCTTGAAGAATTTGGGAAATAAGGCACAGTGTAGGCATGTTAGTTCAGGTTCGTAATATCTGGGGAAAAATACATATGAAGTGAGAAATCAGGATGATGTCAAATTAAACAGAGCTCAGCCACTTCAACCCAACCCTCAAAACCTACCCAAGCAGCAACGCTATGGGACTATAGAACCTGACACCGCTGCCATGGGACTGCTCAGGACCTGAGCACTCAGACAAAAGAGCTGGGATTCATTGAATATTCATGGCAGTAAAACATGAATCCACTCTGTCTTTTGAGCTGCGCGTGGCACTGCTCTGAAAACCAGAGGAGAGTCTCAGCTAATAATTGCCATTCAAGCCCCTTGATTTTCATTTATCAGTCTCACGTACTGGAAAGGCACTTCTCTCCTCAATGAACTTCCAAACTGACAGTAACAAGACTGGCTGAGTCCTCCTACTTTTTGGCTTGAGGATTCAAAGAGTAATCCATGCACCACACATGTAATCAAAATTTAGAGTGCAATTTAGAGTCCCCCATGAAGAGACTTGGGCCTTTTCCCCCCAGGTTCACCTACTGCTCCAGGGCTATTATACCTAAATTACGTTGACACAGGGGAGAGACTCTAGTCCCCTTTTTCTTGACCTGTACAAAGCAGGAATATAAAACGCAGGGATCTTTCTCACATGGGTAGTTTTTGATCAGCTTCCTCTTTTGTGCCACTTAAAGGAGGACAAGTGTCCCATGAGAATATATTGATTTGCATGTGACTGCACAATAAGCCTAAAAACAAGATGGAGCCAAGTCGGCTGAGACACTACTTGCTTCATAGCATTAAAATAATATTCTTCAGTTCAAAGGTGGCAAAAATTTCTTCACAAGTTTTATAAAAAGCTTACATGCAGACATTAAAATCTTTAGCCAATGATATAAAACAATGTAAAACCCCCTCTAGCAGAAAAATAATAACTGGTGTGTATGTAATTAAAATATAATGAAGATGCATTTATTTTTAAAAAGTATGATACTTATTGCTCCTTCCATAGGGAATAAGAAACAAAGACCATAAAATCTTTGCTGACACTGTTTATAATGACAGTGCCTTGATACTAATACTAGGATATCCAAGTCCTCTGGTCATTGTGTTGCTGAATTAGGCCCCAAATATCTAAAAATGAGAAGCTAAAATGCAAACTACTTCCAAAACACATCTGCAGTTAAGAGAAAAAAAAAATAGAGCAACAAAAGATGAAGCACACCAAAGTCTGAAGGTAAGGATTTTCAGGATGTACTTAGAAAGGGTATATTGTTAAAACAAACCACCAAAGGTGTATGATTTGCAACACCAACATACTGTGTCAAAAGAAATGAGTAGCAAGAATATTTTTAAAATACATATTGCTTCAGCAATGTGAGATTACCAACAGCTGCACAGAAATTAATTAGACTCAAGTTGCTATAACTAGTTAGGCTAATGATTAGACTGGTCTCCTCTTTGAGGAAGGGAAAATATAGCTATTAAAATGAGAAAGCTTTGAGGCTATTAATTTTTATAATCTTTTCCGCTGAATTCACTATCACACTCTTTAATTTAAAAAAATACATTGAAATTTTGACCTTCATCTCTTCCCCTTTAAAGAGGTCATACCTACAATTGCAAACTTCAAGACTGAGCACATTTGTAATTTTTCAAATCCTTTATAACCAGTTTTCCCCACTGACAAGAACAAAGAAATGTACAAGTTATTCAAACTCTTCCAAAGTTCCATGTTTATCTTTCCACAAGCCATAAAAGATGTTTTTCTTTTCCCTTAGAGTGAATATTGAATTCAAAATTTGAGAGAATGGATTCTGATCAATGAGTTCAGTTTGTGCAGCACAGCACAAGGAGATCTGACACTGATATGATACAACATGTAAGAAATAGTGTTGGCCTGAAGTTGGGGTAATGAAGTGTTTTGTAAGTATAGTGAAATGATGAAACACATGGGCTCTTCTGGGGCTGGTAGTTGCTATGCATTAAGTCACTCTTTCACTTGGAAGCAAGAGCACCCATGGAATGGTCAATAATCAAGTACTATCAATAAATATAAGAATATGAAAAAGGCCTGAGCTAACCTATCCACATGTTCCATCAAAAACTAATACTAAAATATGATATTATAATTGCCTCAGAGTCTGGGCTTGCTCCTATCAAAGTCAACTGCAAATATTCCACAGACCGTCGGGAATGGGACTGGATACTTCATGACTTTTTCCCTACAGCATGTTACAAACTTTTGATGCACAGAATTACAGGTAGGATTCTAAGCTTTTAGGTTAGTACTCTACAAGTGGCCCTGGATGCACAGTCAGTCCTCAATGAAGAGTGAGATCTTGTGTTTGCTGTTACTGTTCAGCTAAAATTTGATGCATTACATAAAGACAAACTCACCTTTGCTTCACATGCTGGGATATTAAGATCAGGGACTGTAAGAACAGGCAAAAAGCTATCTTTGTATTTTGCGTGGCTCTTCCCTTTCAAAGCTGGGGAAGTGCATCACTTTA
The DNA here is from genome assembly GCA_013400855.1 of Buphagus erythrorhynchus. Classification (NCBI taxonomy): domain Eukaryota; kingdom Metazoa; phylum Chordata; class Aves; order Passeriformes; family Sturnidae; genus Buphagus; species Buphagus erythrorhynchus. Next base: position 34,416 of record VZTT01003658.1, read on the forward strand.
CTGGCCTGGGATATTTAAGGGGTTCAGGAGAACCAGAATCTGCCAGGAGAATCATGGTGACATTCATAAATGTTTCTCAAACATGACACCACCTCTACTCTGGCTCATTATCCTCACTAACATTTTATGAGTCTTGTATTCCAGGGACTGCAAGTGTATGCAAAGATGGGAAGAGCTCCTTGTATCTTCTTCTCTTACTTACACTGCAGAACTGGCAAATGCAAACTGCTTCTTCCCCATGGTAAAAAANAATGATTGGAAGGCTCAGGAAATTTTTCACTGTAAAATAAGCACTGAGACACCAATTAGGAATAAATTCTTGCCCTCTTGCTTGATTTTGCTGGAATACACACTGTGCTTTTATGATTCCCACATACCTTTGTGAGTCAGCTATTCCAAGACTTTCTAGAGCCAGTGACATGTATTCAAGTGACGTGTGCCAAATGTGATGGAGCACTCACTTTATAAAGCTCTGTTCATTGTAATGGTGGCACAACTAGGATTTTTACAAGGCAAACCAAGGCACTGAATTCAGGGTAGTGGACCAAAGTTAACAACGTATTGCAACCAAGTATTCATAATAAGCTTCCTTCTCTTTAAAAAGAGAGTTTTCCACGTATCTTTGATTCATTTAAAAGAAAAAAAGAAAAAAAACAAAAAAGAAAATAAAAAAGCCTGGAGCCACAGGGAACATGGGAGGTAAGTGATGTGTTGACAACTGTAGCCTGTGTAACAATGGAAACACGTTCTTGCTTCTAGCATTAGAAATTTTGATAGTAGATGCAGCACAGAAGTTTATAAACAAAAGATTTGTAAGTGTCTGAAAGACTTTCCAATCAACCTTGTTCCAG